>CAJNDS010002338.1:449782-484322 GCA_905221605.1 Symbiodinium natans
GACTTCGCCCACAACCGAGGCTCTGCAATCTCGTTCGGAGTGCTTGCAATGAGTCCGAAGCTTGTTAACTTTTCTTCAACCATCCAGACTTGGCCCACAACAAACCAAGGCTCTGCGATCTCGTTCGAGTACTTTTAGATGTATTTGTATCTTGTTCGGAGTCAATCATCGGCCTTCAACAAATTCCGCCACCGGGACTCGAACCCGTCGCTCGGGTGAGCCAGCTAGTAGCAGATCTTGCAATGAGTCCGAAGCTTGTGAACTTTACTGCAACCATCCAGACTTGGCCCACAACAAACCAGGCTCTGCGATCGTTCGGAGTACTTTTAGATGGTGTTTGAATCTCGCCTTCAACAAATTCCGCCACCGGGACTCGAACCCGGGTCGCTCGGGTGAGGACAGTATCCTAACCAGCTAGACTATAGCGGATCTTGCAAAGAGTCCGAAGCTTGTTAACTTTATTTCAACCATCCAAGACTTCTCCCACAACCGAGGCTCTGCGATCTCGTTCGGAGTACTTTTAGATGGTGTTTTGAATCTCGTTCGGAGTCAATCATCGGCCTTCAATAACAAATTCCGCCACCGGGACTCGAACCCGGGTCGCTCGGGTGAGGGCCGAGTATCCTAACCAGCTAGACTATAGCGGATCTTGCAATGAGTCCGAAGCTTGTTCACTTTACTTCAAAAATCCAGACTTCTCCCACAACCGAGGCTCTGCGATTTCGTTCGGAGTGCTTTTAGATGGTGTTTTGAATCTTCTTTGGAGTCAACCGTCGGGTCGCTCGGGTGAGGGCCGAGTATCCTGTCCTAACCAGCTAGACTATAGCGGATCTTGCAATGAGTCCGAAGCTTGTTAATTTTACTTCAACCATCCAGACTTCGCCCACAACGGAGGCTCTGCGATCTCGTTCGGAGTGCTTTTAGATGGTGTTTTGAATCTTTTTTGGAGTCAACCGTCGGGTCGCTCGGGTGAGGGCCGAGTATCCTAACCAGCTAGACTATAGCGGATCTTGCAACGAAGCTTGTGAACTTTAGACTTGGCCCACAACAAACCAAGGCTCTGCGATCTCGTTCGGAGTACTTTTAGATGGTGTTTTGAATCTCGCCTTCAACAAATTCCGCCGCCGGGACTCGAACCCGACCCCGGGTTGCTCGGGTGAGGGCCGAGAATCCTGACCAGCTAGACGATAGCGGATCTTGCAATGAGTCCGAAGCTTGTTAACTTTACTTCAACCATCCAGACTTCGCCCACAACCGATCCGCCACCGCCTTGAAGCAACCGCAAAAGGCATTAGCACAAGTACACAACCAAAAGAAACAAAATTCCACTTCAAAGCAAAGATTTTCAGAAAGAAAACCTCACACCTTGAAGCAACTGCAAAAGTTTGAAAGAACTGCGGATCGACAAGTCGACCCTGGGCAAATTTGTTCCCACTATTACTACTACTACTACTACTACTACTACTACTACTACTACTACTACTACTACTACTACTACTACTACTACTACTACCACTACTGCTACTGCCACTGCTACTACTACTACTACTACTGCTACTACTTCTACTACTACTACTACTACTACTCCTACTACTACTACGGCACAACTACCACGACTACCACGACTACTGCTACTACTACCACTACTACTACTACTACTACTACTACTACTACTACTACTACTACTACTACTACTACTACTACTACTACTACTACTACTACTACTACTACTACTACTACTACTACTACTACTACTACTACTACCACGACGACGACGACACCTACAACAACAACTACTGCTATTACTAACACTACTTCTACTACTGCAATACCTTGCTTCAAATACACCCAGCCAGGATCGAGCTAGCGACCTTCAGCGTGTTAGGCTGACGTCATAGCCACTAGACCATGGGTGCTTGCTTTCATTTTCATAAACTGGATCTCTTTCTTTGCTAGATGAAGGTGTGCAGCTTCAGTCATCAAGACATCCACACCCAGCCGTTTCTCGAAACTAGAAATACGCGAAAGTCGAACGAAAGACGAAAGACTTGGTTGGTGCAGCTTCATGACTCCTTGAACAGCGCAGCTTGCAACAAGAGTCCATTGTACGTCGAAAACAAAATTTGAAAGCAAATCCATGGCTGCAACTTAAGGGGCTATGGCGCAACGGCAGCGTCTGACTCCAGATCAGAAGGTTGGGAGTTCGAATCTCTCTGGCCTCATTTTCGCTCTTTGGTTTTTCAATGTGAGAAACTTCCATGCAGCAGTCAGGGCAGTTTTTTTGCTGTGGATGTCTCTGCTGAAACGGGGTGCCTTGCAACCCCGGCTTTGGGGTTCACAAAATTATAGTGTCCATCTGCTTGTTAGAAGACACTTTGGCCGAGTGGCTAAGGCGTTGGCCTGCTAAGCCGATGGGGTCCCCCCGCGTGGGCTCGAATCCCACAGGTGTCAATTTTGTGTTGGCCTGCAAGAAGAAACCGCAAAGTGTCTTTCCACAATGTGACTAAGTGCGAGCGAAGCGAGCGAAACACCGGAGTGTGTGTTACAATTTTGTGTTGTCAGAAGCTGTTTTTAAGTGCTTTTTCAAATCTCCGCGCAAAACCTAAAGGATCCTTTGCGAGGCAAGAAACACCCTTGCCTTAATGCTGCAAATGTCCCACGCCAACAGCTTGCCTCAAGTTTGGCAGAAGTTCACGACTTGCAAATGTTCCAAGCATTTGCAGTGTTTATCTTAGTGCTCTCAAAACACATTCGATGCTTAGTGTTCTCAAAACACATTCGATGCGTGAAATTTGAATGGCTGGCTTGGCTTTGGCTGGCTCCGGTTTTTTTTTTATTTTCGTGATTTTTAATTTTTTTGAAAAAAATTTTCTGATGAAGCAATTGCTTTGAAACTTTTCGAAAAGTCTTTTACACTGTTGTTTGAACGAAAATTAAATGCAGAATCAGACGAGTCTAACTGTGTTATTCATCGATCGATTGCGCGCAAGGCCAAACCGAAGTTCAAAAACATGCCAAGTGTTTTCCACAATAAGGGGAGTGTGTGTTGCTTTTTTTTGTGTTATCAGAGCTATTTTTGTGTTTTTAAGTTTTTTAAATTTTTTAAGATTTTTCCAATAAATTTCTAAGAAAGCTTCGAAGCAATTAAGTCAAGTGTGTTCAGTGTCAAGTGTGGTAAGTGTCGCTCTGTCCAAACAAGTGAGATTCAGTCAAAGTGTGTCAAGTTTTTTTGGTTCGTTCAGAGTAAGTTGGAGTTTTGAAGTGTTTCAAGGGTTTGTTGAGTTTGACTGGAGTGTTTTGTAAGGTTGCATAAGCAGAGCAGAGATTTAAAAGAGTGCGAGAGAGAGTAAGAGAGTGTGAGAGAGTGAGATCTTGCAAAGAGTCCGAAACTTTGACAAAGTTGTCTTGAAAGCCCAAAAGAGCTTGTTTTGGGCAAACCTCTAAAGAGAACATGACATGTGTCGCTTGAACTTGTTTAGGAGAAGTATGACATGTTTTGGTTGGGCTTGCGTTTGGATTTGTGAGCTTGGATTGAACTGCTTGAGCATGTTGTTTTTGAACCTTGGGACCAAGACATGCATTAGAGCTTGCTTTGCGTGTGTGCATCACGTTTTTTTATGGGCTGTTTTTCGCTTGTCTTGTTGTTTTGAATCTCGTTCGAAGTCAATCATCAGCCTTCAACAAATTCCGCCAGCGGGACTCGAACCCGGTCGCTCGGGTGGGCCGAGTATCCGAACCAGCGAGACTATCGCGGATCTTGCAATGAGTCCGAAGCTTGTTAACTTTTCTTCAACCATCCAGACTTGGCCCACAACAAACCAAGTCTCTGCGATCTCGTTCGAGTACTTTTAGATGTATTTGAATCTTGTTCGGAGTCAATCATCGGCCTTCAACAAATTCCGCCACCGGGACTCGAACCCGTCGCTCGGGTGAGCCAGCTAGTAGCAGATCTTGCAATGAGTCCGAAGCTTGTGAACTTTACTTCAACCATCCAGACTTGGCCCACAGCAAACCAGGCTCTGCGATCGTTCGGAGTACTTTTAGATGGTGTTTGAATCTCGCCTTCAACAAATTCCGCCACCGGGACTCGAACCCGGGTCGCTCGGGTGAGGGCCGAGTATCCTAACCAGCTAGACTATAGCGGATCTTGCAAAGAGTCCGAAGCTTGTTAACTTTATTTCAACCATCCAAGACTTCGCCCACAACCGAGGCTCTGCGATCTCGTTCGGAGTACTTTTAGATGGTGTTTTGAATCTCGTTCGGAGTCAATCATCGGCCTTCAATAACAAATTCCGCCACCGGGACTCGAACCCGGGTCGCTCGGGTGAGGGCCGAGTATCCTAACCAGCTAGACTATAGCGGATCTTGCAATGAGTCCGAAGCTTGTTCACTTTACTTCAACCATCCAGACTTCTCCCACAACCGAGGCTCTGCGATCTCGTTCGGAGTGCTTTTAGATGGTGTTTTGAATCTTCTTTGGAGTCAACCGTCGGGTCGCTCGGGTGAGGGCCGAGTATCCTGTCCTAACCAGCTAGACTATAGCGGATCTTGCAATGAGTCCGAAGCTTGTTAATTTTACTTCAACCATCCAGACTTCGCCCACAACCGAGGCTCTGCGATCTCGTTCGGAGTGCTTTTAGATGGTGTTTTGAATCTTTTTTGGAGTCAACCGTCGGGTCGCTCGGGTGAGGGCCGAGTATCCTAACCAGCTAGACTATAGCGGATCTTGCAATGAGTCCGAAGCTTGTGAACTTTAGACTTGGCCCACAACAAACCAAGGCTCTGCGATCTCGTTCGGAGTACTTTTAGATGGTGTTTTGAATCTCGCCTTCAACAAATTCCGCCGCCGGGACTCGAACCCGAACCCGGGTTGCTCGGGTGAGGGCCGAGAATCCTGACCAGCTAGACTATAGCGGATCTTGCAATGAGTCCGAAGCTTGTTAACTTTACTTCAACCATCCAGACTTCGCCCACAACCGAGGCTCTGCGATCTCGTTCGGAGTACTTTTAGATGGTGTTTTGAATCTCGTTCGGAGTCAATCATTGGCTTTCAATAACAAATTCCGCCACCGGGACTCGAACCCGGGTCGCTCGGGTGAGGGCCGAGTATCCTAACCAGCTAGACTATAGCGGATCTTGCAATGAGTCCGAAGCTTGTTAACTTTACTTCAACCATCCAGACTTCGCCCACAACCGAGGCTCTGCAATCTCGTTCGGAGTGCTTGCAATGAGTCCGAAGCTTGTTAACTTTTCTTCAACCATCCAGACTTGGCCCACAACAAACCAAGGCTCTGCGATCTCGTTCGAGTACTTTTAGATGTATTTGAATCTTGTTCGGAGTCAATCATCGGCCTTCAACAAATTCCGCCACCGGGACTCGAACCCGTCGCTCGGGTGAGCCAGCTAGTAGCAGATCTTGCAATGAGTCCGAAGCTTGTGAACTTTACTTCAACCATCCAGACTTGGCCCACAACAAACCAGGCTCTGCGATCGTTCGGAGTACTTTTAGATGGTGTTTGAATCTCGCCTTCAACAAATTCCGCCACCGGGACTCGAACCCGGGTCGCTCGGGTGAGGGCCGAGTATCCTAACCAGCTAGACTATAGCGGATCTTGCAAAGAGTCCGAAGCTTGTTAACTTTATTTCAACCATCCAAGACTTCGCCCACAACCGAGGCTCTGCGATCTCGTTCGGAGTACTTTTAGATGGTGTTTTGAATCTCGTTCGGAGTCAATCATCCGCGGTCGCTCGTTGAGGGCCGGTATCCGAACCAGCTAGAACTATAGCGGATCTTGCAATGAGTCCGAAGCTTGTGAACTTAGACTTGGCCCCACAACCGAAGCTCTGCGATCTCGTTCGGAGTGCTTTTAGATGGTGTTTTGAATCTTCTTTGGAGTCAACCGTCGGGTCGCTCGGGTGAGGGCCGAGTATCCTGTCCTAACCAGCTAGACTAAGCGGATCTTGCAATGAGTCCGAAGCTTGTTAATTTTACTTCAACCATCCAGACTTCGCCCACAACCGAGGCTCTGCGATCTCGTTCGGAGTGCTTTCAGATGGTGTTTTGAATCTCGTTCGGAGTCAACCATTGGCTTTCAATAACAAATTCCGCCACCGGGACTCGAACCCGGGTCGCTCGGGTGAGGGCCGAGTATCCTAACCAGCTAGACTATAGCGGATCTTGCAATGAGTCCGAAGCTTGTTAACTTTACTTCAACCATCCAGACTTCGCCCACAACCGAGGCTCTGCAATCTCGTTCGGAGTGCTTGCAATGAGTCCGAAGCTTGTTAGCTTTTCTTCCACCATCCAGACTTGGCCCACAACAAACCAAGGCTCTGCGATCTCGTTCGAGTACTTTTAGATGTATTTGAATCTTGTTCGGAGTCAATCATCGGCCTTCAACAAATTCCGCCACCGGGACTCGAACCCGTCGCTCGGGTGAGCCAGCTAGTAGCAGATATTGCAATGAGTCCGAAGCTTGTGAACTTTACTTCAACCATCCAGACTTGGCCCACAACAAACCAGGCTCTGCGATCGTTCGGAGTACTTTTAGATGGTGTTTGAATCTCGCCTTCAACAAATTCCGCCACCGGGACTCGAACCCGGATCGCTCGGGTGAGGGCCGAGTATCCTAACCAGCTAGACTATAGCGGATCTTGCAAAGAGTCCGAAGCTTGTTAACTTTATTTCAACCATCCAAGACTTCGCCCACAACCGAGGCTCTGCGATCTCGTTCGGAGTACTTTTAGATGGGGTTTTGAATCTCGTTCGGAGTCAATCATCGGCCTTCAATAACAAATTCCGCCACCGGGACTCGAACCCGGGTCGCTCGGGTGAGGGCTGAGTATCCTAACCAGCTAGACTATAGCGGATCTTGCAATGAGTCCGAAGCTTGTTCACTTTACTTCAACCATCCAGACTTCTCCCACAACCGAGGCTCTGCGATCTCGTTCGGAGTGCTTTTAGATGGTGTTTTGAATCTTCTTTGGAGTCAACCGTCGGGTCGCTCGGGTGAGGCCCGAGTATCCTAACCAGCTAGACTATAGCGGATCTTGCAATGAGTCCGAAGCTTGTTAATTTTACTTCAACCATCCAGACTTCGCCCACAACCGAGGCTCTGCGATCTCGTTCGCAGTGCTTTTAGATGGTGTTTTGAATCTTTTTTGGAGTCAACCGTCGGGTCGCTCGGGTGAGGGCCGAGTATCCTAACCAGCTAGACTATAGCGGATCTTGCAATGAGTCCGAAGCTTGTGAACTTTAGACTTGGCCCACAACAAACCAAGGCTCTGCGATCTCGTTCGGAGTACTTTTAGATGGTGTTTTGAATCTCGCATTCAACAAATTCCGCCGCCGGGACTCGAACCCGAACCCGGGTTGCTCGGGTGAGGGCCGAGAATCCTGACCAGCTAGACGATAGCGGATCTTGCAATGAGTCCGAAGCTTGTTAACTTTACTTCAACCATCCAGACTTCGCCCACAACCGATCCGCCACCGGGACTCACCCGAGCGACCCGGGTTCGAGTCCCGGTGGCGGAATTTGTTATTGAAGGCCGATGATTGACTCCGAACGAGATTCAAAACACCATCTAAAAGTACTCCGAACGAGATCGCAGAGCCTCGGTTGTGGGCGAAGTCTTGGATGGTTGAAATAAAGTTAACAAGCTTCGGACTCTTTGCAAGATCCGCTATAGTCTAGCAGGTTAGGATACTCGGCCCTCACCCGAGCGACCCGGGTTCGAGTCCCGGTGGCGGAATTTGTTGAAGGCGAGATTCAAACACCATCTAAAAGTACTCCGAACGATCGCAGAGCCTGGTTTGTTGTGGGCCAAGTCTGGATGGTTGAAGTAAAGTTCACAAGCTTCGGACTCATTGCAAGATCTGCTACTAGCTGGCTCCCCCGAGCGACGGGTTCGAGTCCCGGTGGCGGAATTTGTTGAAGGCCGATGATTGACTCCGAACAAGATTCAAATACATCTAAAAGTACTCGAACGAGATCGCAGAGCCTTGGTTTGTTGTGGGCCAAGTCTGGATGGTTGAAGAAAAGTTAACAAGCTTCGGACTCATTGCAAGCACTCCGAACAGAGCCTCGGTTGTGGGCGAAGTCTGGATGGTTGAAGTAAAGTGAACAAGCTTCGGACTCATTGCAAGATCCGCTATAGTCTAGCTGGTTAGGATACTCGGCCCTCACCCGAGCGACCCGGGTTCGAGTCCCGGTGGTGGAATTTGTTATTGAAAGCCAATGATTGACTCCGAACGAGATTCAAAACACCATCTAAAAGTACTCCGAACGAGATCGCAGAGCCTCGGTTGTGGGCGAAGTCTGGATGGTTGAAGTAAACTTAACAAGCTTCGGACTCATTGCAAGATCCGCTATAGTCTAGCTGGTCAGGATTCTCGGCCCTCACCCGAGCAACCCGGGTTCGGGTTCGAGTCCCGGCGGAGGAATTTGTTGAAGGCGAGATTCAAAACACCATCTAAAAGTACTCCGAACGAGATCGCAGAGCCTTGGTTTGTTGTGGGCCAAGTCTAAAGTTCACAAGCTTCGGACTCATTGCAAGATCCGCTATAGTATAGCTGGTTAGGATACTCGGCCCTCACCCGAGCGACCCGACGGTTGACTCCAAAAAAGATTCAAAACACCATCTAAAAGCACTCCGAACGAGATCGCAGAGCCTCGGTTGTGGGCGAAGTCTGGATGGCTGAAGTAAAATTAACAAGCTTCGGACTCATTGCAAGATCCGCTATAGTCTAGCTGGTTAGGATACTCGGCCCTCACCCGAGCGACCCGACGGTTGACTCCAAAGAAGATTCAAAACACCATCTAAAAGCACTCCGAACGAGATCGCAGAGCCTCGGTTGTGGGAGAAGTCTGGATGGTTGAAGAAAAGTTAACAAGCTTCGGACTCATTGCAAGATCCGCTATAGTCTAGCTGGTTAGGATACTCAGCCCTCACCCGAGCGACCCGGGTTCGAGTCCCGGTGGCGGAATTTGTTATTGAAGGCCGATGATTGACTCCAAACGAGATTCAAAACACCATCTAAAAGTACTCCGAACGAGATCGCAGAGCCTCGGTTGTGGGCGAAGTCTTGGATGGTTGAAATAAAGTTAACAAGCTTCGGACTCTTTGCAAGATCCGCTATAGTCTAGCTGGTTAGGATACTCGGCCCTCACCCGAGCGACCCGGGTTCGAGTCCCGGAGGCGGAATTTGTTGAAGGCGAGATTCAAACACCATCTAAAAGTACTCCGAACGATCGCAGAGCCTGGTTTGTTGTGGGCCAAGTCTGGATGGTTGAAGTAAAGTTCACAAGCTTCGGACTCATTGCAAGATCTGCTACTAGCTGGCTCACCCGAGCGACGGGTTCGAGTCCCGGTGGCGGAATTTGTTGAAGGCCGATGATTGACTCCGAACAAGATTCACATACATCTAAAAGTACTCGAACGAGATCGCAGAGCCTTGGTTTGTTGTGGGCCAAGTCTGGATGGTTGAAGAAAAGTTAACAAGCTTCGGACTCATTGCAAGATCCGCGATAGTCTCGCTGGTTCGGATACTCGGCCCACCCGAGCGACCGGGTTCGAGTCCCGCTGGCGGAATTTGTTGAAGGCTGATGATTGACTTCGAACGAGATTCAAAACAACAAGACAAGCGAAAAACAGCCCATTAAAAAACGTGATGCACACACGCAAAGCAAGCTCTAATGCATGTCTTGGTCCCAAGGTTCAAAAACAACATGCTCAAGCAGTTCAATCCAAGCTCACAAATCCAAACGCAAGTCCAACCAAAACATGTCATACTTCTCCTAAACAAGTTCAAGCGACACATGTCATGTTCTCTTTAGAGGTTTGCCCAAAACAAGCTCTTTTGGGCTTTCAAGACAACTTTGTCAAAGTTTCGGACTCTTTGCAAGATCTCACTCTCTCACACTCTCTTACTCTCTCTCGCACTCTTTTAGATCTCTGCTCTGCTTATGCAACCTTACAAAACACTCCAGTCAAACTCAACAAACCCTTGAAACACTTCAAAACTCCAACTTACTCTGAACGAACCAAAAAACTTGACACACTTTGACTGAATCTCACTTGTTTGGACAGAGCGACACTTACCACACTTGACACTGAACACACTTGACTTAATTGCTTCGAAGCTTTCTTAGAAATTTATTGGAAAAATCTTAAAAAATTTAAAAAACTTAAAAACACAAAAATAGCTCTGATAACACAAAAAAAAACAACACACACTCCCCTTATTGTGGAAAACACTTGGCATGTTTTTGAACTTCGGTTTGGCCTTGCGCGCAATCGATCGATGAATAACACAGTTAGACTCGTCTGATTCTGCATTTAATTTTCGTTCAAACAACAGTGTAAAAGACTTTTCGAAAAGTTTCAAAGCAATTGCTTCATCAGAAAATTTTTTTCAAAAAAATTAAAAATCACGAAAATAAAAAAAAACCGGAGCCAGCCAAAGCCAAGCCAGCCATTCAAATTTCACGCATCGAATGTGTTTTGAGAACACTAAGATAAACACTGCAAATGCTTGGAACATTTGCAAGTCGTGCTTCTGCCAAACTTGAGGCAAGCTGTTGGCGATTGGGGGGTTACTTAACACTGGAAGTTGAAGGTTATCCGGGGCCAGAGGGCACCTGTTGAGCATTGCTTGGGACATTTGCAGCATTTTGGCAAGGGTGTTTCTTGCCTCGCAAAGGATCCTTTAGGTTTTGCGCGGAGATTTGAAAAAGCACTTAAAAACAGCTTCTGACAACACAAAATTGTAACACACACTCCGGTGTTTCGCTCGCTTCGCTCGCACTTAGTCACATTGTGGAAAGACACTTTGCGGTTTCTTCTTGCATGCCAACACAAAATCGACACCTGTGGGATTCGAGCCCACGCGGGGAGACCCCATCGGCTTAGCAGGCCGACGCCTTAGCCACTCGGCCAAAGTGTCTTCTAACAAGCAGATGGACACTATAATTTTGTGAACCCCAAAGCCGGGGTTGCAAGGCACCCCGTTTCAGCAGAGACATCCACAGCAAAAAAACTGCCCTGACTGCTGCATGGAAGTTTCTCACATTGAAAAACCAAAGAGCGAAAATGAGGCCAGAGAGATTCGAACTCCCAACCTTCTGATCTGGAGTCAGAGGCGCTGCCGTTGCGCCATAGCCCCTTAAGTTGCAGCCATGGATTTGCTTTCAAATTTTGTTTTCGACGTACAATGGACTCTTGTTGCAAGCTGCGCTGTTCAAGGAGTCATGAAGATGCACCAACCAAGTCTTTCGTCTTTCGTTCGACTTTCGCGTATTTCTAGTTTCGAGAAACGGCTGGGTGTGGATGTCTTGATGACTGAAGCTGCACACCTTCATCTAGCAAAGAAAGAGATCCAGTTTATGAAAATGAAAGCAAGCACCCATGGTCTAGTGGCTATGACGTCAGCCTAACACGCTGAAGGTCGCCAGCTCGATCCTGGCTGGGTGTATTTGAAGCAAGGTATTGCAGTAGTAGAAGTAGTGTTAGTAATAGCAGTAGTTGTTGTTGTAGGTGTCGTCGTCGTCGTAGTAGTAGTAGTAGTAGTAGTAGTAGTAGTAGTAGTAGTAGTAGTAGTAGTAGTAGTAGTAGTAGTGGTAGTAGTAGTAGTAGTAGTAGTAGGTAGTAGTTAGTAGTAGTAGTTAGTAGTAGTAGTAGTCGTTAGTAGTAGTTAGTAGTAGTAGTGTAGTAGTAGTAGTAGTAGTAGTAGTAGTAGTAGTAGTAGTAGTAGTAGTAGTAGTAGTAGTAGTAGTAGTAATAGTGGGAACAAATTTGCCCAGGGTCGATTGTCGATCCGCAGTTCTTTCAAACTTTTGCAGTTGCTTCAAGGTGTGAGGTTTTCTTTCTGAAAATCTTTGCTTTGAAGTGGAATTTTGTTTCTTTTGGTTGTGTACTTGTGCTAATGCCTTTTGCGGTTGCTTCAAGGTGTGAGGTTTTCTTTCTGAAAATCTTTGCTTTGAAGTGGAATTTTGCTTCTTTTGGTTGTGTACTTGTGCTAATGCCTTTTGCGGTTGCTTCAAGGTGTGAGATTTTCTTTCTGAAAATTTTTGCTTTGAAGTGGAATTTTGCTTCTTTTGCTTGTGTATTCCCGCACCAATGCGTTCTGCCCACTGCTCCCGCTCTCTGTCTGCGTCTGTGTCTGGCAATGGCTCCGAACGAAATGCAAGACACCATCTAAAAGTACTCCGAACGAAATTCAAGACACACCATCTAAAAGTACTCCGAACCAGCACCATCTAAGAATACTCCGAACGAGATTCAAGACACACCGTCTAAAAGTACTCCGATCGAGATTCAGAAATTTAGATATTGTTTTGAATCTCGTTCGGAGTGCTGAGATGGTTTTGAGTCTGGTCGGTCAGGGTGTTTTGTCATGTTCACGGTGGTGTCATGAGGTCATGCGATCGCAGCAAGAGGTCTCATAGCTCAGTTGGTTAGAGCGTACGGCCAATAACCGTAAGGTCCGCGGTTCGAGCCCGCGTGGGACCATTTTCACAATGTGCCTCATAGGCTGTAAGTCCTACAAGGCATGTTTTGTGTGTGAGAGCTGTGCAACACCTTGTGCTTTTCGCAAAGTTGTTTAAGACAAGCAGCCATGCTTTGTGTTTGTCGTTCTGAGTCAGCAGTGCATTGGCTGTTGTCTTGGCTTTGTCTTGGTGAGCCAGCAATGCCACTGGCTGTTTGGTCTAGTGGCATGATTCTCGCTTCGGGTGCGAGAGGTCCTGGGTTCAATTCCCAGAACAGCCCTTTGCCAGCCCAACCAAACACTGGTAGCTGACAGAGCTTTAACCACATCTGGCCTGCCACTGACACCCACCACATGACCCACAAATTCCGCATGTGAACTGCAACCCGTGGCATGGCTTTGCCCAATGCGATCAAGACGAGAAAAACATGTTCAGAGTCCTTATCGTCTAGTGGTTAGGACGTCGCGTTGTGGCCGCGACAACCCAGGTTCGACTCCTGGTGGGGACATTTTGTGTGAGAGAGAGAGAGAGAGAGACGTTTGGGAATATTCTTCGATGTTTTGGATCTCATTCGGAGTACTTTTAGACGGCGTTTTGAGTCGGGCTCGGAGTACTTGAAAACAGTACTCCGAACAAGATTCAAAACACCATCTAGGATCTAAAAGTACTCCGATCGATATTCCACCCTCACTCTCACTCTGTCCATACGAGATTCACTCTCACTCTCACTCTCTCACTCTACTCCGAACGAGATTCAAAAACACCATCTGAAAAAATACTCCGAACGAGATCGCAGAGCCTCGGTTGTGGGGTTGAAGTAAAGTTAACAAGCTTCGGACTCATTGCAAGATCCGCTATAGTCTAGCAGGTTAGGATACTTGGCCCTCACCCGAGCGACCCGGGTTCGAGTCCCGGTGGCGGATCGGTTGTGGATGGTTGAAGTAAAGTTAACAAGCTTCGGACTCATTGCAAGATCCGCTATCGTCTAGCTGGTCAGGATTCTCGGCCCTCACCCGAGCAACCCGGGTTCGGGTTCGAGTCCCGGCGGCGGAATTTGTTGAAGGCGAGATTCAAAACACCATCTAAAAGTACTCCGAACGAGATCGCAGAGCCTTGGTTTGTTGTGGGCCAAGTCTAAAGTTCACAAGCTTCGGACTCATTGCAAGATCCGCTATAGTCTAGCTGGTTAGGATACTCGGCCCTCACCCGAGCGACCCGACGGTTGACTCCAAAAAAGATTCAAAACACCATCTAAAAGCACTCCGAACGAGATCGCAGAGCCTCGGTTGTGGGCGAAGTCTGGATGGTTGAAGTAAAATTAACAAGCTTCGGACTCATTGCAAGATCCGCTATAGTCTAGCTGGTTAGGATACTCGGCCCTCACCCGAGCGACCCGACGGTTGACTCCAAAGAAGATTCAAAACACCATCTAAAAGCACTCCGAACGAGATCGCAGAGCCTCGGTTGTGGGAGAAGTCTGGATGGTTGAAGTAAAGTGAACAAGCTTCGGACTCATTGCAAGATCCGCTATAGTCTAGCTGGTTAGGATACTCAGCCCTCACCCGAGCGACCCGGGTTCGAGTCCCGGTGGCGGAATTTGTTATTGAAGGCCGATGATTGACTCCGAACGAGATTCAAAACACCATCTAAAAGTACTCCGAACGAGATCGCAGAGCCTCGGTTGTGGGCGAAGTCTTGGATGGTTGAAATAAAGTTAACAAGCTTCGGACTCTTTGCAAGATCCGCTATAGTCTAGCTGGTTAGGATACTCGGCCCTCACCCGAGCGACCCGGGTTCGAGTCCCGGTGGCGGAATTTGTTGAAGGCGAGATTCAAACACCATCTAAAAGTACTCCGAACGATCGCAGAGCCTGGTTTGTTGTGGGCCAAGTCTGGATGGTTGAAGTAAAGTTCACAAGCTTCGGACTCATTGCAAGATCTGCTACTAGCTGGCTCACCCGAGCGACGGGTTCGAGTCCCGGTGGCGGAATTTGTTGAAGGCCGATGATTGACTCCGAACAAGATTCAAATACATCTAAAAGTACTCGAACGAGATCGCAGAGCCTTGGTTTGTTGTGGGCCAAGTCTGGATGGTTGAAGAAAAGTTAACAAGCTTCGGACTCATTGCAAGCACTCCGAACGAGATTGCAGAGCCTCGGTTGTGGGCGAAGTCTGGATGGTTGAAGTAAAGTTAACAAGCTTCGGACTCATTGCAAGATCCGCTATAGTCTAGCTGGTTAGGATACTCGGCCCTCACCCGAGCGACCCGGGTTCGAGTCCCGGTGGCGGAATTTGTTATTGAAAGCCAATGATTGACTCCGAACGAGATTCAAAACACCATCTAAAAGTACTCCGAACGAGATCGCAGAGCCTCGGTTGTGGGCGAAGTCTGGATGGTTGAAGTAAAGTTAACAAGCTTCGGACTCATTGCAAGATCCGCTATAGTCTAGCTGGTCAGGATTCTCGGCCCTCACCCGAGCAACCCGGGTTCGGGTTCGAGTCCCGGCGGCGGAATTTGTTGAAGGCGAGATTCAAAACACCATCTAAAAGTACTCCGAACGAGATCGCAGAGCCTTGGTTTGTTGTGGGCCAAGTCTAAAGTTCACAAGCTTCGGACTCATTGCAAGATCCGCTATAGTCTAGCTGGTTAGGATACTCGGCCCTCACCCGAGCGACCCGACGGTTGACTCCAAAAAAGATTCAAAACACCATCTAAAAGCACTCCGAACGAGATCGCAGAGCCTCGGTTGTGGGCGAAGTCTGGATGGTTGAAGTAAAATTAACAAGCTTCGGACTCATTGCAAGATCCGCTATAGTCTAGCTGGTTAGGATACTCGGCCCTCACCCGAGCGACCCGACGGTTGACTCCAAAGAAGATTCAAAACACCATCTAAAAGCACTCCGAACGAGATCGCAGAGCCTCGGTTGTGGGAGAAGTCTGGATGGTTGAAGTAAAGTGAACAAGCTTCGGACTCATTGCAAGATCCGCTATAGTCTAGCTGGTTAGGATACTCGGCCCTCACCCGAGCGACCCGGGTTCGAGTCCCGGTGGCGGAATTTGTTATTGAAGGCCGATGATTGACTCCGAACGAGATTCAAAACACCATCTAAAAGTACTCCGAACGAGATCGCAGAGCCTCGGTTGTGGGCGAAGTCTTGGATGGTTGAAATAAAGTTAACAAGCTTCGGACTCTTTGCAAGATCCGCTATAGTCTAGCTGGTTAGGATACTCGGCCCTCACCCGAGCGACCCGGGTTCGAGTCCCGGTGGCGGAATTTGTTGAAGGCGAGATTCAAACACCATCTAAAAGTACTCCGAACGATCGCAGAGCCTGGTTTGTTGTGGGCCAAGTCTGGATGGTTGAAGTAAAGTTCACAAGCTTCGGACTCATTGCAAGATCTGCTACTAGCTGGCTCACCCGAGCGACGGGTTCGAGTCCCGGTGGCGGAATTTGTTGAAGGCCGATGATTGACTCCGAACAAGATTCAAATACATCTAAAAGTACTCGAACGAGATCGCAGAGCCTTGGTTTGTTGTGGGCCAAGTCTGGATGGTTGAAGAAAAGTTAACAAGCTTCGGACTCATTGCAAGATCCGCGATAGTCTCGCTGGTTCGGATACTCGGCCCACCCGAGCGACCGGGTTCGAGTCCCGCTGGCGGAATTTGTTGAAGGCTGATGATTGACTTCGAACGAGATTCAAAACAACAAGACAAGCGAAAAACAGCCCATAAAAAAACGTGATGCACACACGCAAAGCAAGCTCTAATGCATGTCTTGGTCCCAAGGTTCAAAAACAACATGCTCAAGCAGTTCAATCCAAGCTCACAAATCCAAACGCAAGTCCAACCAAAACATGTCATACTTCTCCTAAACAAGTTCAAGCGACACATGTCATGTTCTCTTTAGAGGTTTGCCCAAAACAAGCTCTTTTGGGCTTTCAAGACAACTTTGTCAAAGTTTCGGACTCTTTGCAAGATCTCACTCTCTCACACTCTCTTACTCTCTCTCGCACTCTTTTAAATCTCTGCTCTGCTTATGCAACCTTACAAAACACTCCAGTCAAACTCAACAAACCCTTGAAACACTTCAAAACTCCAACTTACTCTGAACGAACCAAAAAAACTTGACACACTTTGACTGAATCTCACTTGTTTGGACAGAGCGACACTTACCACACTTGACACTGAACACACTTGACTTAATTGCTTCGAAGCTTTCTTAGAAATTTATTGGAAAAATCTTAAAAAATTTAAAAAACTTAAAAACACAAAAATAGCTCTGATAACACAAAAAAAAGCAACACACACTCCCCTTATTGTGGAAAACACTTGGCATGTTTTTGAACTTCGGTTTGGCCTTGCGCGCAATCGATCGATGAATAACACAGTTAGACTCGTCTGATTCTGCATTTAATTTTCGTTCAAACAACAGTGTAAGAGACTTTTCAAAAAGTTTCAAAGCAATTGCTTCATCAGAAAATTTTTTTCAAAAAAACTTAAAAATCACGAAAATAAAAAAAAACCGGAGCCAGCCAAAGCCAAGCCAGCCATTCAAATTTCACGCATCGAATGTGTTTTGAGAACACTAAGATAAACACTGCAAATGCTTGGAACATTTGCAAGTCGTGAACTTCTGCCAAACTTGAGGCAAGCTGTTGGCGATTGGGGGGTTACTTAACACTGGAAGTTGAAGGTTATCCGGGGCCAGAGGGCACCTGTTGAGCATTGCTTGGGACATTTGCAGCATTAAGGCAAGGGTGTTTCTTGCCTCGCAAAGGATCCTTTAGGTTTTGCGCGGAGATTTGAAAAAGCACTTAAAAACAGCTTCTGACAACACAAAATTGTAACACACACTCCGGTGTTTCGCTCGCTTCGCTCGCACTTAGTCACATTGTGGAAAGACACTTTGCGGTTTCTTCTTGCAGGCCAACACAAAATCGACACCTGTGGGATTTGAGCCCACGCGGGGAGACCCCATCGGCTTAGCAGGCCGACGCCTTAGCCACTCGGCCAAAGTGTCTTCTAACAAGCAGATGGACACTAGAATTTTGTGAACCCCAAAGCCGGGGTTGCAAGGCACCCCGTTTCAGCAGAGACATCCACAGCAAAAAAACTGCCCTGACTGCTGCATGGAAGTTTCTCACATTGAAAAACCAAAGAGCGAAAATGAGGCCAGAGAGATTCGAACTCCCAACCTTCTGATCTGGAGTCAGATGCGCTGCCGTTGCGCCATAGCCCCTTAAGTTGCAGCCGTGGATTTGCTTTCAAATTTTGTTTTCGACGTACAATGGACTCTTGTTGCAAGCTGCGCTGTTCAAGGAGTCATGAAGCTGCACCAACCAAGTCTTTCGTCTTTCGTTCGACTTTCGCGTATTTCTAGTTTCGAGAAACGGCTGGGTGTGGATGTCTTGATGACTGAAGCTGCACACCTTCATCTAGCAAAGAAAGAGATCCAGTTTATGAAAATGAAAGCAAGCACCCATGGTCTAGTGGCTATGACGTCAGCCTAACACGCTGAAGGTCGCCAGCTCGATCCTGGCTGGGTGTATTTGAAGCAAGGTATTGCAGTAGTAGAAGTAGTGTTAGTAATAGCAGTAGTTGTTGTTGTAGGTGTCGTCGTCGTCGTGGTAGTAGTAGTAGTAGTAGTAGTAGTAGTAGTAGTAGTAGTAGTAATAATAGTAGTAGTAGTAGTGGTAGTAGTAGCAGTAGTCGTGGTAGTCGTGGTAGTTGTGCCGTAGTAGTAGTAGGAGTAGTAGTAGTAGTAGTAGTAGCAGTAGTAGTAGTAGTAGTAGCAGTAGCAGTGTAGTAGTAGTAGTAGTAGTAGTAGTAGTAGTAGTAGTAGTAGTAGTAGTAGTAGTAGTAATAGTGGGAACAAATTTGCCCAGGGTCGACTTGTCGATCCGCAGTTCTTTCAAACTTTTGCAGTTGCTTCAAGGTGTGAGGTTTTCTTTCTGAAAATCTTTGCTTTGAAGTGGAATTTTGTTTCTTTTGGTTGTGTACTTGTGCTAATGCCTTTTGCGGTTGCTTCAAGGCGGTGGCGGATCGGTTGTGGGCGAAGTCTGGATGGTTGAAGTAAAGTTAACAAGCTTCGGACTCATTGCAAGATCCGCTATCGTCTAGCTGGTCAGGATTCTCGGCCCTCACCCGAGCAACCCGGGTTCGGGTTCGAGTCCCGGCGGCGGAATTTGTTGAAGGCGAGATTCAAAACACCATCTAAAAGTACTCCGAACGAGATCGCAGAGCCTTGGTTTGTTGTGGGCCAAGTCTAAAGTTCACAAGCTTCGGACTCATTGCAAGATCCGCTATAGTCTAGCTGGTTAGGATACTCGGCCCTCACCCGAGCGACCCGACGGTTGACTCCAAAAAAGATTCAAAACACCATCTAAAAGCACTCCGAACGAGATCGCAGAGCCTCGGTTGTGGGCGAAGTCTGGATGGTTGAAGTAAAATTAACAAGCTTCGGACTCATTGCAAGATCCGCTATAGTCTAGCTGGTTAGGATACTCGGCCCTCACCCGAGCGACCCGACGGTTGACTCCAAAGAAGATTCAAAACACCATCTAAAAGCACTCCGAACGAGATCGCAGAGCCTCGGTTGTGGGAGAAGTCTGGATGGTTGAAGTAAAGTGAACAAGCTTCGGACTCATTGCAAGATCCGCTATAGTCTAGCTGGTTAGGATACTCAGCCCTCACCCGAGCGACCCGGGTTCGAGTCCCGGTGGCGGAATTTGTTATTGAAGGCCGATGATTGACTCCGAACGAGATTCAAAACACCATCTAAAAGTACTCCGAACGAGATCGCAGAGCCTCGGTTGTGGGCGAAGTCTTGGATGGTTGAAATAAAGTTAACAAGCTTCGGACTCTTTGCAAGATCCGCTATAGTCTAGCTGGTTAGGATACTCGGCCCTCACCCGAGCGACCCGGGTTCGAGTCCCGGTGGCGGAATTTGTTGAAGGCGAGATTCAAACACCATCTAAAAGTACTCCGAACGATCGCAGAGCCTGGTTTGTTGTGGGCCAAGTCTGGATGGTTGAAGTAAAGTTCACAAGCTTCGGACTCATTGCAAGATCTGCTACTAGCTGGCTCACCCGAGCGACGGGTTCGAGTCCCGGTGGCGGAATTTGTTGAAGGCCGATGATTGACTCCGAACAAGATTCAAATACATCTAAAAGTACTCGAACGAGATCGCAGAGCCTTGGTTTGTTGTGGGCCAAGTCTGGATGGTTGAAGAAAAGTTAACAAGCTTCGGACTCATTGCAAGCACTCCGAACGAGATTGCAGAGCCTCGGTTGTGGGCGAAGTCTGGATGGTTGAAGTAAAGTTAACAAGCTTCGGACTCATTGCAAGATCCGCTATAGTCTAGCTGGTTAGGATACTCGGCCCTCACCCGAGCGACCCGGGTTCGAGTCCCGGTGGCGGAATTTGTTATTGAAAGCCAATGATTGACTCCGAACGAGATTCAAAACACCATCTAAAAGTACTCCGAACGAGATCGCAGAGCCTCGGTTGTGGGCGAAGTCTGGATGGTTGAAGTAAAGTTAACAAGCTTCGGACTCATTGCAAGATCCGCTATAGTCTAGCTGGTCAGGATTCTCGGCCCTCACCCGAGCAACCCGGGTTCGGGTTCGAGTCCCGGCGGCGGAATTTGTTGAAGGCGAGATTCAAAACACCATCTAAAAGTACTCCGAACGAGATCGCAGAGCCTTGGTTTGTTGTGGGCCAAGTCTAAAGTTCACAAGCTTCGGACTCATTGCAAGATCCGCTATAGTCTAGCTGGTTAGGATACTCGGCCCTCACCCGAGCGACCCGACGGTTGACTCCAAAAAAGATTCAAAACACCATCTAAAAGCACTCCGAACGAGATCGCAGAGCCTCGGTTGTGGGCGAAGTCTGGATGGTTGAAGTAAAATTAACAAGCTTCGGACTCATTGCAAGATCCGCTATAGTCTAGCTGGTTAGGATACTCGGCCCTCACCCGAGCGACCCGACGGTTGACTCCAAAGAAGATTCAAAACACCATCTAAAAGCACTCCGAACGAGATCGCAGAGCCTCGGTTGTGGGAGAAGTCTGGATGGTTGAAGTAAAGTGAACAAGCTTCGGACTCATTGCAAGATCCGCTATAGTCTAGCTGGTTAGGATACTCGGCCCTCACCCGAGCGACCCGGGTTCGAGTCCCGGTGGCGGAATTTGTTGAAGGCGAGATTCAAACACCATCTAAAAGTACTCCGAACGATCGCAGAGCCTGGTTTGTTGTGGGCCAAGTCTGGATGGTTGAAGTAAAGTTCACAAGCTTCGGACTCATTGCAAGATCTGCTACTAGCTGGCTCACCCGAGCGACGGGTTCGAGTCCCGGTGGCGGAATTTGTTGAAGGCCGATGATTGACTCCGAACAAGATTCAAATACATCTAAAAGTACTCGAACGAGATCGCAGAGCCTTGGTTTGTTGTGGGCCAAGTCTGGATGGTTGAAGAAAAGTTAACAAGCTTCGGACTCATTGCAAGATCCGCGATAGTCTCGCTGGTTCGGATACTCGGCCCACCCGAGCGACCGGGTTCGAGTCCCGCTGGCGGAATTTGTTGAAGGCTGATGATTGACTTCGAACGAGATTCAAAACAACAAGACAAGCGAAAAACAGCCCATAAAAAAACGTGATGCACACACGCAAAGCAAGCTCTAATGCATGTCTTGGTCCCAAGGTTCAAAAACAACATGCTCAAGCAGTTCAATCCAAGCTCACAAATCCAAACGCAAGTCCAACCAAAACATGTCATACTTCTCCTAAACAAGTTCAAGCGACACATGTCATGTTCTCTTTAGAGGTTTGCCCAAAACAAGCTCTTTTGGGCTTTCAAGACAACTTTGTCAAAGTTTCGGACTCTTTGCAAGATCTCACTCTCTCACACTCTCTTACTCTCTCTCGCACTCTTTTAAATCTCTGCTCTGCTTATGCAACCTTACAAAACACTCCAGTCAAACTCAACAAACCCTTGAAACACTTCAAAACTCCAACTTACTCTGAACGAACCAAAAAACTTGACACACTTTGACTGAATCTCACTTGTTTGGACAGAGCGACACTTACCACACTTGACACTGAACACACTTGACTTAATTGCTTCGAAGCTTTCTTAGAAATTTATTGGAAAAATCTTAAAAAATTTAAAAAACTTAAAAACACAAAAATAGCTCTGATAACACAAAAAAAAGCAACACACACTCCCCTTATTGTGGAAAACACTTGGCATGTTTTTGAACTTCGGTTTGGCCTTGCGCGCAATCGATCGATGAATAACACAGTTAGACTCGTCTGATTCTGCATTTAATTTTCGTTCAAACAACAGTGTAAGAGACTTTTCAAAAAGTTTCAAAGCAATTGCTTCATCAGAAAATTTTTTTCAAAAAAACTTAAAAATCACGAAAATAAAAAAAAACCGGAGCCAGCCAAAGCCAAGCCAGCCATTCAAATTTCACGCATCGAATGTGTTTTGAGAACACTAAGATAAACACTGCAAATGCTTGGAACATTTGCAAGTCGTGAACTTCTGCCAAACTTGAGGCAAGCTGTTGGCGATTGGGGGGTTACTTAACACTGGAAGTTGAAGGTTATCCGGGGCCAGAGGGCACCTGTTGAGCATTGCTTGGGACATTTGCAGCATTAAGGCAAGGGTGTTTCTTGCCTCGCAAAGGATCCTTTAGGTTTTGCGCGGAGATTTGAAAAAGCACTTAAAAACAGCTTCTGACAACACAAAATTGTAACACACACTCCGGTGTTTCGCTCGCTTCGCTCGCACTTAGTCACATTGTGGAAAGACACTTTGCGGTTTCTTCTTGCAGGCCAACACAAAATCGACACCTGTGGGATTCGAGCTCACGCGGGGAGACCACATCGGCTTAGCAGGCCGACGCCTTAGCCACTCGGCCAAAGTGTCTTCTAACAAGCAGATGGACACTATAATTTTGTGAACCCCAAAGCCGGGGTTGCAAGGCACCCCGTTTCAGCAGAGACATCCACAGCAAAAAAACTGCCCTGACTGCTGCATGGAAGTTTCTCACATTGAAAAACCAAAGAGCGAAAATGAGGCCAGAGAGATTCGAACTCCCAACCTTCTGATCTGGAGTCAGACGCGCTGCCGTTGCGCCATAGCCCCTTAAGTTGCAGCCATGGATTTGCTTTCAAATTTTGTTTTCGACGTACAATGGACTCTTGTTGCAAGCTGCGCTGTTCAAGGAGTCATGAAGCTGCACCAACCAAGTCGTTCGTCTTTCGTTCGACTTTCGCGTATTTCTAGTTTCGAGAAACGGCTGGGTGTGGATGTCTTGATGACTGAAGCTGCACACCTTCATCTAGCAAAGAAAGAGATCCAGTTTATGAAAATGAAAGCAAGCACCCATGGTCTAGTGGCTATGACGTCAGCCTAACACGCTGAAGGTCGCCAGCTCGATCCTGGCTGGGTGTATTTGAAGCAAGGTATTGCAGTAGTAGAAGTAGTGTTAGTAATAGCAGTAGTTGTTGTTGTGGGTGTCGTCGTCGTCGTGGTCGTCGTAGTAGTAGTAATAATAATAATAATAATAGTAGTAGTAGTAGTGGTAGTAGTAGCAGTAGTCGTGGTAGTCGTGGTAGTTGTGCCGTAGTAGTAGTAGGAGTAGTAGTAGTAGTAGCAGTAGTAGTAGTAGTAGCAGTAGCAGTGGCAGTAGCAGTAGTGGTAGTAGTAGTAGTAGTAGTAGTAGTAGTAGTAGTAGTAGTAGTAGTAGTAGTAGTAGTAGTAGTAGTAGTAATAGTGGGAACAAATTTGCCCAGGGTCGATTTGTCGATCCGCAGTTCTCTCAAACTTTTGCGGTTGCTTCAAGGTGTGAGGTTTTCTTTCTGAAAATCTTTGCTTTGAAGTGGAATTTTGTTTCTTTTGGTTGTGTACTTGTGCTAATGCCTTTTGCGGTTGCTTCAAGGTGTGAGGTTTTCTTTCTGAAAATCTTTGCTTTGAAGTGGAATTTTGCTTCTTTTGGTTGTGTACTTGTGCTAATGCCTTTTGCGGTTGCTTCAAGGTGTGAGATTTTCTTTCTGAAAATTTTTGCTTTGAAGTGGAATTTTGCTTCTTTTGCTTGTGTATTCCCGCACCAATGCGTTCTGCCCACTGCTCCCGCTCTCTGTCTGCGTCTGTGTCTGGCAATGGCTCCGAACGAAATGCAAGACACCATCTAAAAGTACTCCGAACGAAATTCAAGACACACCATCTAAAAGTACTCCGAACCAGCACCATCTAAGAATACTCCGAACGAGATTCAAGACACACCGTCTAAAAGTACTCCGATCGAGATTCAGAAATTTAGATATTGTTTTGAATCTCGTTCGGAGTGCTGAGATGGTTTTGAGTCTGGTCGGTCAGGGTGTTTTGTCATGTTCACGGTGGTGTTATGAGGTCATGCGGTCGCAGCAAGAGGTCTCATAGCTCAGTTGGTTAGAGCGTACGGCCAATAACCGTAAGGTCCGCGGTTCGAGCCCGCATGGGACCATTTTCACAATGTGCCTCATAGGCTGTAAGTCCTACAAGGCATGTTTTGTGTGTGAGAGCTGTGCAACACCTTGTGCTTTTCGCAAAGTTGTTTAAGACAAGCAGCCATGCTTTGTGTTTGTCGTTCTGAGTCAGCAGTGCATTGGCTGTTGTCTTGGGTTTGTCTTGGTGAGCCAGCAATGCCACTGGCTGTTTGGTCTAGTGGCATGATTCTCGCTTCGGGTGCGAGAGGTCCTGGGTTCAATTCAGAACAGCCCTTTGCCAGCCCAACCAAACACTAGTAGCTGACAGAGCTTTAACCACATCTGGCCTGCCACTGACACCCACCACATGACCCACAAATTCCGCCTGTGAACTGCAACCCGTGGCATGGCTTTGCCCAATCCGATCAAGACGAGAAAAACATGTTCAGAGTCCTTACCGTCTAGTGGTTAGGACGTCGCGTTGTGGCCGCGACAACCCAGGTTCGACTCCTGGTGGGGACATTTTGTGTGTGAGAGAGAGAGAGAGACGTTTGGGAATATTCTTCGATGTTTTGGATCTCATTCGGAGTACTTTTAGACGGCGTTTTGAGTCGGGCTCGGAGTACTTGAAAACAGTACTCCGAACAAGATTCAAAACACCATCTAGGATCTAAAAGTACTCCGATCGATATTCCACCCTCACTCTCACTCTGTCCATACGAGATTCACTCTCACTCTCACTCTCTCACTCTACTCCGAACGAGATTCAAAAACACCATCTGAAAAAATACTCCGAACGAGATCGCAGAGCCTCGGTTGTGGGGTTGAAGTAAAGTTAACAAGCTTCGGACTCATTGTCGCTCGGGTGAGGGCCGAGTATCCTAACCAGCTAGACTATAGCGGATCTTGCAATGAGTCCGAAGCTTGTGAACTTTAGACTTGGCCCACAACAAACCAAGGCTCTGCGATCTCGTTCGGAGTACTTTTAGATGGTGTTTTGAATCTCGCCTTCAACAAATTCCGCCGCCGGGACTCGAACCCGAACCCGGGTTGCTCGGGTGAGGGCCGAGAATCCTGACCAGCTAGACTATAGCGGATCTTGCAATGAGTCCGAAGCTTGTTAACTTTACTTCAACCATCCAGACTTCGCCCACAACCGAGGCTCTGCGATCTCGTTCGGAGTACTTTTAGATGGTGTTTTGAATCTCGTTCGGAGTCAATCATTGGCTTTCAATAACAAATTCCGCCACCGGGACTCGAACCCGGGTCGCTCGGGTGAGGGCCGAGTATCCTAACCAGCTAGACTATAGCGGATCTTGCAATGAGTCCGAAGCTTGTTAACTTTACTTCAACCATCCAGACTTCGCCCACAACCGAGGCTCTGCAATCTCGTTCGGAGTGCTTGCAATGAGTCCGAAGCTTGTTAACTTTTCTTCAACCATCCAGACTTGGCCCACAACAAACCAAGGCTCTGCGATCTCGTTCGAGTACTTTTAGATGTATTTGAATCTTGTTCGGAGTCAATCATCGGCCTTCAACAAATTCCGCCACCGGGACTCGAACCCGTCGCTCGGGTGAGCCAGCTAGTAGCAGATCTTGCAATGAGTCCGAAGCTTGTGAACTTTACTTCAACCATCCAGACTTGGCCCACAACAAACCAGGCTCTGCGATCGTTCGGAGTACTTTTAGATGGTGTTTGAATCTCGCCTTCAACAAATTCCGCCACCGGGACTCGAACCCGGGTCGCTCGGGTGAGGGCCGAGTATCCTAACCAGCTAGACTATAGCGGATCTTGCAAAGAGTCCGAAGCTTGTTAACTTTATTTCAACCATCCAAGACTTCGCCCACAACCGAGGCTCTGCGATCTCGTTCGGAGTACTTTTAGATGGTGTTTTGAATCTCGTTCGGAGTCAATCATCGGCCTTCAATAACAAATTCCGCCACCGGGACTCGAACCCGGGTCGCTCGGGTGAGGGCTGAGTATCCTAACCAGCTAGACTATAGCGGATCTTGCAATGAGTCCGAAGCTTGTTCACTTTACTTCAACCATCCAGACTTCTCCCACAACCGAGGCTCTGCGATCTCGTTCGGAGTGCTTTTAGATGGTGTTTTGAATCTTCTTTGGAGTCAACCGTCGGGTCGCTCGGGTGAGGGCCGAGTATCCTAACCAGCTAGACTATAGCGGATCTTGCAATGAGTCCGAAGCTTGTTAATTTTACTTCAACCATCCAGACTTCGCCCACAACCGAGGCTCTGCGATCTCGTTCGGAGTGCTTTTAGATGGTGTTTTGAATCTTTTTTGGAGTCAACCGTCGGGTCGCTCGGGTGAGGGCCGAGTATCCTAACCAGCTAGACTATAGCGGATCTTGCAATGAGTCCGAAGCTTGTGAACTTTAGACTTGGCCCACAACAAACCAAGGCTCTGCGATCTCGTTCGGAGTACTTTTAGATGGTGTTTTGAATCTCGCCTTCAACAAATTCCGCCGCCGGGACTCGAACCCGAACCCGGGTTGCTCGGGTGAGGGCCGAGAATCCTGACCAGCTAGACGATAGCGGATCTTGCAATGAGTCCGAAGCTTGTTAACTTTACTTCAACCATCCAGACTTCGCCCACAACCGATCCGCCACCGGGACTCGAACCCGGGTCGCTCGGGTGAGGGCCAAGTATCCTAACCTGCTAGACTATAGCGGATCTTGCAATGAGTCCGAAGCTTGTTAACTTTACTTCAACCCCACAACCGAGGCTCTGCGATCTCGTTCGGAGTATTTTTTCAGATGGTGTTTTTGAATCTCGTTCGGAGTAGAGTGAGAGAGTGAGAGTGAGAGTGAATCTCGTATGGACAGAGTGAGAGTGAGGGTGGAATATCGATCGGAGTACTTTTAGATCCTAGATGGTGTTTTGAATCTTGTTCGGAGTACTGTTTTCAAGTACTCCGAGCCCGACTCAAAACGCCGTCTAAAAGTACTCCGAATGAGATCCAAAACATCGAAGAATATTCCCAAACGTCTCTCTCTCTCTCTCTCACACAAAATGTCCCCACCAGGAGTCGAACCTGGGTTGTCGCGGCCACAACGCGACGTCCTAACCACTAGACGATAAGGACTCTGAACATGTTTTTCTCGTCTTGATCGCATTGGGCAAAGCCATGCCACGGGTTGCAGTTCACATGCGGAATTTGTGGGTCATGTGGTGGGTGTCAGTGGCAGGCCAGATGTGGTTAAAGCTCTGTCAGCTACCAGTGTTTGGTTGGGCTGGCAAAGGGCTGTTCTGGGAATTGAACCCAGGACCTCTCGCACCCGAAGCGAGAATCATGCCACTAGACCAAACAGCCAGTGGCATTGCTGGCTCACCAAGACAAAGCCAAGACAACAGCCAATGCACTGCTGACTCAGAACGACAAACACAAAGCATGGCTGCTTGTCTTAAACAACTTTGCGAAAAGCACAAGGTGTTGCACAGCTCTCACACACAAAACATGCCTTGTAGGACTTACAGCCTATGAGGCACATTGTGAAAATGGTCCCACGCGGGCTCGAACCGCGGACCTTACGGTTATTGGCCGTACGCTCTAACCAACTGAGCTATGAGACCTCTTGCTGCGATCGCATGACCTCATGACACCACCGTGAACATGACAAAACACCCTGACCGACCAGACTCAAAACCATCTCAGCACTCCGAACGAGATTCAAAACAATATCTAAATTTCTGAATCTCGATCGGAGTACTTTTGGACGGTGTGTCTTGAATCTCGTTCGGAGTATTCTTAGATGGTGCTGGTTCGGAGTACTTTTAGATGGTGTGTCTTGAATTTCGTTCGGAGTACTTTTAGATGGTGTCTTGCATTTCGTTCGGAGCCATTGCCAGACACAGACGCAGACAGAGAGCGGGAGCAGTGGGCAGAACGCATTGGTGCGGGAATACACAAGCAAAAGAAGCAAAATTCCACTTCAAAGCAAAAATTTTCAGAAAGAAAATCTCACACCTTGAAGCAACCGCAAAAGGCATTAGCACAAGTACACAACCAAAAGAAGCAAAATTCCACTTCAAAGCAAAGATTTTCAGAAAGAAAACCTCACACCTTGAAGCAACCGCAAAAGGCATTAGCACAAGTACACAACCAAAAGAAACAAAATTCCACTTCAAAGCAAAGATTTTCAGAAAGAAAACCTCACACCTTGAAGCAACCGCAAAAGTTTGAAAGAACTGCGGATCGACAAATCGACCCTGGGCAAATTTGTTCCCACTATTACTACTACTACTACTACTACTACTACTACTACTACTACTACTACTACTACTACTACTACTACTACTACTACTACTACTACCACTACTGCTACTGCCACTGCTACTGCTACTACTACTACTACTACTGCTACTACTACTACTACTACTACTACTACTACTACTACTACTCCTACTACTACTACGGCACAACTACCACGACTACCACGACTACTGCTACTACTACCACTACTACTACTACTATTATTATTATTATTATTACTACTACTACTACTACTACTACTACTACTACTACTACCACGACGACGACGACACCTACAACAACAACTACTGCTATTACTAACACTACTTCTACTACTGCAATACCTTGCTTCAAATACACCCAGCCAGGATCGAGCTGGCGACCTTCAGCGTGTTAGGCTGACGTCATAGCCACTAGACCATGGGTGCTTGCTTTCATTTTCATAAACTGGATCTCTTTCTTTGCTAGATGAAGGTGTGCAGCTTCAGTCATCAAGACATCCACACCCAGCCGTTTCTCGAAACTAGAAATACGCGAAAGTCGAACGAAAGACGAAAGACTTGGTTGGTGCAGCTTCATGACTCCTTGAACAGCGCAGCTTGCAACAAGAGTCCATTGTACGTCGAAAACAAAATTTGAAAGCAAATCCATGGCTGCAACTTAAGGGGCTATGGCGCAACGGCAGCGCGTCTGACTCCAGATCAGAAGGTTGGGAGTTCGAATCTCTCTGGCCTCATTTTCGCTCTTTGGTTTTTCAATGTGAGAAACTTCCATGCAGCAGTCAGGGCAGTTTTTTTGCTGTGGATGTCTCTGCTGAAACGGGGTGCCTTGCAACCCCGGCTTTGGGGTTCACAAAATTATAGTGTCCATCTGCTTGTTAGAAGACACTTTGGCCGAGTGGCTAAGGCGTCGGCCTGCTAAGCCGATGGGGTCTCCCCGCGTGGGCTCGAATCCCACAGGTGTCGATTTTGTGTTGGCCTGCAAGAAGAAACCGCAAAGTGTCTTTCCACAATGTGACTAAGTGCGAGCGAAGCGAGCGAAACACCGGAGTGTGTGTTACAATTTTGTGTTGTCAGAAGCTGTTTTTAAGTGCTTTTTCAAATCTCCGCGCAAAACCTAAAGGATCCTTTGCGAGGCAAGAAACACCCTTGCCTTAATGCTGCAAATGTCCCAAGCAATGCTCAACAGGTGCCCTCTGGCCCCGGATAACCTTCAACTTCCAGTGTTAAGTAACCCCCCAATCGCCAACAGCTTGCCTCAAGTTTGGCAGAAGTTCACGACTTGCAAATGTTCCAAGCATTTGCAGTGTTTATCTTAGTGTTCTCAAAACACATTCGATGCGTGAAATTTGAATGGCTGGCTTGGCTTTGGCTGGCTCCGGTTTTTTTTTTATTTTCGTGATTTTTAATTTTTTTGAAAAAAATTTTCTGATGAAGCAATTGCTTTGAAACTTTTTGAAAAGTCTCTTACACTGTTGTTTGAACGAAAATTAAATGCAGAATCAGACGAGTCTAACTGTGTTATTCATCGATCGATTGCGCGCAAGGCCAAACCGAAGTTCAAAAACATGCCAAGTGTTTTCCACAATAAGGGGAGTGTGTGTTGCTTTTTTTTGTGTTATCAGAGCTATTTTTGTGTTTTTAAGTTTTTTAAATTTTTTAAGATTTTTCCAATAAATTTCTAAGAAAGCTTCGAAGCAATTAAGTCAAGTGTGTTCAGTGTCAAGTGTGGTAAGTGTCGCTCTGTCCAAACAAGTGAGATTCAGTCAAAGTGTGTCAAGTTTTTTGGTTCGTTCAGAGTAAGTTGGAGTTTTGAAGTGTTTCAAGGGTTTGTTGAGTTTGACTGGAGTGTTTTGTAAGGTTGCATAAGCAGAGCAGAGATTTAAAAGAGTGCGAGAGAGAGTAAGAGAGTGTGAGAGAGTGAGATCTTGCAAAGAGTCCGAAACTTTGACAAAGTTGTCTTGAAAGCCCAAAAGAGCTTGTTTTGGGCAAACCTCTAAAGAGAACATGACATGTGTCGCTTGAACTTGTTTAGGAGAAGTATGACATGTTTTGGTTGGACTTGCGTTTGGATTTGTGAGCTTGGATTGAACTGCTTGAGCATGTTGTTTTTGAACCTTGGGACCAAGACATGCATTAGAGCTTGCTTTGCGTGTGTGCATCACGTTTTTTTATGGGCTGTTTTTCGCTTGTCTTGTTGTTTTGAATCTCGTTCGAAGTCAATCATCAGCCTTCAACAAATTCCGCCAGCGGGACTCGAACCCGGTCGCTCGGGTGGGCCGAGTATCCGAACCAGCGAGACTATCGCGGATCTTGCAATGAGTCCGAAGCTTGTTAACTTTTCTTCAACCATCCAGACTTGGCCCACAACAAACCAAGGCTCTGCGATCTCGTTCGAGTACTTTTAGATGTATTTGAATCTTGTTCGGAGTCAATCATCGGCCTTCAACAAATTCCGCCACCGGGACTCGAACCCGTCGCTCGGGTGAGCCAGCTAGTAGCAGATCTTGCAATGAGTCCGAAGCTTGTGAACTTTACTTCAACCATCCAGACTTGGCCCACAACAAACCAGGCTCTGCGATCGTTCGGAGTACTTTTAGATGGTGTTTGAATCTCGCCTTCAACAAATTCCGCCACCGGGACTCGAACCCGGGTCGCTCGGGTGAGGGCCGAGTATCCTAACCAGCTAGACTATAGCGGATCTTGCAAAGAGTCCGAAGCTTGTTAACTTTATTTCAACCATCCAAGACTTCGCCCACAACCGAGGCTCTGCGATCTCGTTCGGAGTACTTTTAGATGGTGTTTTGAATCTCGTTCGGAGTCAATCATCGGCCTTCAATAACAAATTCCGCCACCGGGACTCGAACCCGGGTCGCTCGGGTGAGGGCCGAGTATCCTAACCAGCTAGACTATAGCGGATCTTGCAATGAGTCCGAAGCTTGTTCACTTTACTTCAACCATCCAGACTTCTCCCACAACCGAGGCTCTGCGATCTCATTCGGAGTGCTTTTAGATGGTGTTTTGAATTTTCTTTGGAGTCAACCGTCGGGTCGCTCGGGTGAGGGCCGAGTATCCTGTCCTAACCAGCTAGACTATAGCGGATCTTGCAATGAGTCCGAAGCTTGTTAATTTTACTTCAACCATCCAGACTTCGCCCACAACCGAGGCTCTGCGATCTCGTTCGGAGTGCTTTTAGATGGTGTTTTGAATCTTTTTTGGAGTCAACCGTCGGGTCGCTCGGGTGAGGGCCGAGTATCCTAACCAGCTAGACTATAGCGGATCTTGCAATGAGTCCGAAGCTTGTGAACTTTAGACTTGGCCCACACCAAACCAAGGCTCTGCGATCTCGTTCGGAGTACTTTTAGATGGTGTTTTGAATCTCGCCTTCAACAAATTCCGCCGCCGGGACTCGAACCCGAACCCGGGTTGCTCGGGTGAGGGCCGAGAATCCTGACCAGCTAGACTATAGCGGATCTTGCAATGAGTCCGAAGCTTGTTAACTTTACTTCAACCATCCAGACTTCGCCCACAACCGAGGCTCTGCGATCTCGTTCGGAGTACTTTTAGATGGTGTTTTGAATCTCGTTCGGAGTCAATCATTGGCTTGCAATAACAAATTCCGCCACCGGGACTCGAACCCGGGTCGCTCGGGTGAGGGCCGAGTATCCTAACCAGCTAGACTATAGCGGATCTTGCAATGAGTCCGAAGCTTGTTAACTTTACTTCAACCATCCAGACTTCGCCCACAACCGAGGCTCTGCAATCTCGTTCGGAGTGCTTGCAATGAGTCCGAAGCTTGTTAACTTTTCTTCAACCATCCAGACTTGGCCCACAACAAACCAAGGCTCTGCGATCTCGTTCGAGTACTTTTAGATGGATTTGAATCTTGTTCGGAGTCAATCATCGGCCTTCAACAAATTCCGCCACCGGGACTCGAACCCGTCGCTCGGGTGAGCCAGCTAGTAGCAGATCTTGCAATGAGTCCGAAGCTTGTGAACTTTACTTCAACCATCCAGGCTTGGCCCACAACAAACCAGGCTCTGCGATCGTTCGGAGTACTTTTAGATGGTGTTTGAATCTCGCCTTCAACAAATTCCGCCACCGTGACTCGAACCCGGGTCGCTCGGGTGAGGGCCGAGTATCCTAACCAGCTAGACTATAGCGGATCTTGCAAAGAGTCCGAAGCTTGTTAACTTTATTTCAACATCCAGCCTTCGCCCACAACCGAGGCTCCCTGCTATCTCGTTCGGAGTACTTTTTAGATGGTGTTTTGAATCTCTTCGGAGTCAATATCATATCGTGCCTCATAACAAACCGCCCACCGTGACTCGAACCCGGGTCCGCTCGGGTGGAGTCCTGGTGCGGATCGGTTTGTGGGCGAAAGTCCTGGAATGGTTTGAAGTCAAATTAACAACTTTCGTACTCATTGCAAGATCCCTATCGTCCCTACGGGTCATGATTCTCCCCTCACCCGACAACCGGGTTTCGGTTCGAGTCCCGTCGAGCGGAATTTGTTGAAGGCGAGATTCAAAACACCATCTAAAAGTACTCCGAACGAGATCGCAGAGCCTTGGTTTGTTGTGGGCCAAGTCTAAAGTTCACAAGCTTCGGACTCATTGCAAGATCCGCTATAGTCTAGCTGGTTAGGATACTCGGCCCACACCCGAGCGACCCGACGGTTGACTCCAAAAAAGATTCAAAACACCATCTAAAAGCACTCCGAACGAGATCGCAGAGCCTCGGTTGTGGGCGAAGTCTGGATGGTTGAAGTAAAATTAACAAGCTTCGGACTCATTGCAAGATCCGCTATAGTCTAGCTGGTTAGGATACTCGGCCCTCACCCGAGCGACCCGACGGTTGACTCCAAAGAAAATTCAAAACACCATCTAAAAGCACTCCGAACGAGATCGCAGAGCCTCGGTTGTGGGAGAAGTCTGGATGGTTGAAGTAAAGTGAACAAGCTTCGGACTCATTGCAAGATCCGCTATAGTCTAGCTGGTTAGGATACTCAGCCCTCACCCGAGCGACCCGGGTTCGAGTCCCGGTGGCGGAATTTGTTATTGAAGGCCGATGATTGACTCCGAACGAGATTCAAAACACCATCTAAAAAAAGTACTCCGAACGAGATCGCAGAGCCTCGGTTGTGGGCGAAGTCTTGGATGGTTGAATTAAAGTTAACAAGCTTCGGACTCTTTGCAAGATCCGCTATAGTCTAGCTGGTTAGGATACTCGGCCCTCACCCGAGCGACCCGGGTTCGAGTCCCGGTGGCGGAATTTGTTGAAGGCGAGATTCAAACACCATCTAAAAGTACTCCGAACGATCGCAGCGCCTGGTTTGTTGTGGGCCAAGTCTGGATGGTTGAAGTAAAGTTCACAAGCTTCGGACTCATTGCAAGATCTGCTACTAGCTGGCTCACCCGAGCGACGGGTTCGAGTCCCGGTGGCGGAATTTGTTGAAGGCCGATGATTGACTCCGAACAAGATTCAAATACATTGAAAAGTACTCGAACGAGATCGCAGAGCCTTGGTTTGTTGTGGGCCAAGTCTGGATGGTTGAAAAAAAGTTAACAAGCTTCGGACTCATTGCAAGCACTCCGAACGAGATGGCAGAGCCTCGGTTGTGGGCGAAAGTCTGGATGGTTGAAGTAAAGTTAACAAGCTTCGGACTCTTTGCAAGATCCGCTATAGTCTAGCTGGTTAGGATACTCGGCCCTCACCCGAGCGACTCGGGTTCGAGTCCCGGTGGCGGAATTTGTGATTGAAAGCCAATGATTGACTCCGAACGAGATTCAAAAAACACAATCTAAAAGTACTCCGAACGAGATCGCAGAGCCTCGCTTGTGGGCGAAGTCTGGATGGTTGAAGTAAAGTTAACAAGCTTCGGACTCATTGCAAGATCCGCTATAGTCTAGCTGGTCAGGATTCTCGGCCCTCACCCGAGCAACCCGGGTTCGGGTTCGAGTCCCGGCAGCGGAATTTGTTGAAGGCGAGAGTCAAAACACCATCTAAAGTACTCCGAACGAGATCGCAGAGCCTTGGTTTGTTGTGGGCCAAGTCTAAAGTTCACAAGCTTCGGACTCATTGCAAGATCTGCTATAGTCTAGCTGGTTAGATACTCGGCCCTCACCCGAGCGACCCGACGGTTGACTCCAAAAAAGATTCAAAACACCAAAAGCACTCCGAACGAGATCGCAGAGCCTCGGTTGTGGGCGAAGTCTGGATGGTTGAAGTAAAATTAACAAGCTTCGGACTCTTTGCAAGATCCGCTATAGTCTAGCTGGTTAGGATACTCGGCCCTCACCCGAGCGACC
>CAJNDS010002339.1:0-225000 GCA_905221605.1 Symbiodinium natans
CCCCAAAATCATCCAATATAAACGAAAAATCATTAATGAAATTCCAAAATGAAATGAATCAACACCGTGACACGCTCAAATGAAATGAATCCCAATTGAAGAGAAAAAATGCCAGAAAAGAAGAGAGTAACTAAGAGAGAGAAATATTACGAAAAAAATCAGATCCACAATTCACGCCGGTATGATATGAAGAGAAATGAAGAATATTCTTCTAGGTGTCTCGGCCTTTCGGCCAGGTTGTTTCATGGAGACCAGTTGAACAAACCATTCTGAACATTGTTTCGCCATTGTGGGGCTTCCAAACAAAACCCGTTGCATCCATAAACCTTTGAGGACCCCAAGGACCCTAAACGCAGAAAAAAGCATGCCCGCTACTTTTCATTGAGCGTCTTTGACTCTGTACAGCTTGCCGACGCAGTCTGGGCAAAGTCGCAACAAAAGAGCGCCTCATGGACTGTACAAAGGCGAGTGCACGAATGTCATTGAAAGTGCATTTGATGTAGATGCGTTTGATATGACTCGACTGCACACGAAAGGCCTTAAAATCAAACGCGCACTAGGAAGATGTGTGTTGTCATGTGTTGTCATGGCGTCACACGTGAATTGGCAGCTCCTCCATCCGGCGCCCGCCATGTCCCAGTAAACCCATCGCCCTTTCCTCGGCCAAGACTTTATGAAGAATGGCCCTTCGTGAGGCTGCCGTGCCTGGTTGTTGTGGGATGAAGGAGACGGACTGATCGGTTACGTCGAAGACAGTGTAGTAGAAGGCCCACATTGATAGTCCAAGGATGACATTCTCTCCCTCGCGGGCTTTGAAGAGTCCCGCCATCTCAAAGAGCGTAGCCACATCGAAGCTGAGCGCCACAGCCTCCCCAGCGACGCCAGGCAGCCAGAAGGTGAGGTTCGCGGACCCTCCGGATTTGACGAGCTGGGCGGCAGAGTCAAAGACTTTCGGCGGCACCGTCACGGCCGGGGTCCCTGTGTCCTCCCAAAAACACTCTACAAGTAGACGTACCTCATGTACCTCATGTACCTCATGTACCTCATGTACCTCATGTACCTCATAATATCTCTTACAAGTGCTGCCTCATTACCGCATAACGCGATTCTACATGCAGCCCGGTCGCCATGACGCACGCCTTGCCAGGCCTCGGGGCGCAACCGAAGCCTGTGAACTCCTGGTCACCCACGGAGATCTTCTGAACCGCCACATCATACCAGCCCATCTCCCCCAGAACTGCCGGGCCCACCAGCGAGGACGCGTCGTAGTGCCTAGGCCAAGCCATGCTGACAATCATCTCAGCCCTTGGAAACTTGCGCAAGCCCCGACACCCTAAACCCTAAAAACCTGAAAGCCTACAGCCCTCAAACCCTTCACCCTCAAGTGAAAACCCTAAACAGCCCTAAACCCTGCTGAGAGGAACAAGAAGCTCGTTGGTTACGGCAGCATCGTCGAGATAGAGCATGCCCTGGTTTTCTCCCAGGTGCCCGGACCAGTGGATGCCCAGCTTCTCCACACCACCTGCTTCGAGGGGTTTTGGGGTTGAGAACCTGCTTCGTGGGTTCGGGCCGTTTTGGGGCGTTTTGGGGTTCAGGCGGTTTCGCGGGGGATTGCGGGGTTTTGTGAGGGTTTGGGGCTGGACCAAAAAAAACATCTCCCGCCTTGGGCTCCCAACTTGACCATGGGCGAGGGCAGCTTCTTGCTCGTGGGCGGCGGCAGCCCCTCCGGACAATCTGCCATCGTGAAGCCAGGCGTCACAGGATAGGCAGCCTGGCTCGTTTCCAAGAAAGCGAATCTTGAAGAAAGGTGTCTAGAAGAAGGAAAGCGCTCACAGGGAGACCTTCACCCGTCAATCCGAACCCTTGGAAAGGAACAGTGCTACTGATCCCGCTACCCCCTGAGCTGCGTCTGTCAGCTAACTGGATCGCCGCCAGAGGCCAAAGCAGCCCAAGCAGAAAGCGCCGCAGAAAGCAAGGTTTCTGCAAGGCAGAGGGGCCCTCTGGAGCTCTGCTCGGGGGTGGCAAAAGGAACTACCGGGGATCGCTCTTTCTTAACGTTGCTTAGACCCACGGCGCATGCGAGAGCTGTGTTTTCGTGTTCATTCTGGGACAACCTTTAGAGGCAGCTCAGCAGCATCCAACTGCTGGAAGGCGATGCCGAAGATTCCCTGGATGCCGTCCTGGCAAGACATGCCCTCTTCCTCCGCCATGATGCTGTAAGTGGCATCCTGGAAGGTCACGTTGCCTGCATGGACGTTCCCTGTGACAAAGGGGCCCCAATACTCCATAGGAGCACCACCGGGGTTGTAGCGATTGCAAGAGATGTAGGGCGTTTCCTGGTAGGCGGCTTCTTGGAGCAAAGTGCTCTGGCAAAAGACGAGCGTGGAAGATCCGGTGTCAACCATGAGCATCTGTTCCTGCAGCAAGCTGCCATTGGAAGCCTCTGGTACCACGGCCATCAACAGCCGCGCACCGAGGGACCAGAACGTGGCTGCCAGAGGAAAGGAGGCCTCTTGGGAGGAAGCATTGGCGCTACTTTGTGCAGCTTGCGACATGCTGGGCTCCAGCAAGGCCGTCCGGCCAGCAGTTGTGGCATCGCCCGAGTTGCTGCCGGCAACTGCCACGTTGCTCAGGTTGCTACTGGTCCAATTCCGGCTTTTCAAGGGACCGAGACCTCCCACACTGTGCAGATTCCTGATGGTCCCTCCTGAGCCATCGCCTTGGACATGATCGACGTTGTCCTTGCAGCCTTGAAGAGCCAGCATCCAAGCCAAGACAAAAGGCAGCACGCACGGCAAGCAAGCTTTGACATGCCACATGCCTCCAAAACCTCGAAGAGGACTCACCTAGGCTGTTTGGAAGCAGTGCTTCTAGTCTGTCGAACACGAAGGCCACAAAATGCAAACATCATTTGCACCCTTTTCCCTAGGCCCTAAGCCTCATCCCCACACCGCATCATCTGCGGGCCAGGGCGCAGAAACCAGCACCGACATCAAGGTAGTGGTGATGCTCGAGCATACACATTCCGGAAACGAAGCCCCGTGTCCAAGCCCACAAATCGGGCATTGTTGAGGGGCTTCCTCTAGCAGCAGGTCAAAAACTCAGACAAACGAATAGCTGGTCTACAAGTTGCTTCGGGCCGTAGTAACAGGTTCGTTCGAGTCATTCCGGCTACTTCGGCGTAGAAAAGCTAGTTACTTTGGGCATCTAGTGAAACGGCATCGCTAGGGTGCGTTTCTCTCAGGACAAACTTGTTCCAGCAAAACCTTACCATCTACACAGGGTTGAATGAGAGCCTCATTCTTAAGAGAACTCCTGTTGCAACTATCAACGCGGCTGCCTCTGCGAGATTTGAAAACAATGATAACAGGATGTCAAAAGAGCCATGATCAGCAGCTGAAGATGGCGACAAAGTGGACCTTTATTCTGCTGTTAGTGAACTTGATGAGGCAAGATTTATCATAGGTAAAATTCGCCAGCTAGATAGTGATGGTGTTGATTACTCTAATATCGCAGTTTTAAGAACAATGACAATAACCTTGAGAACAATAAGAAAAACAAGAATGCGCAAAATAATAACACAAGTTGTGTGTATGTATATGGAGAGAGAAAGAGAGAGAGCGAGAGAGAGAGAGAGAGAGAGCATTCCTGCACAAAGACTCTGAAAACAATGACCTCACGAATGTAAAACATACTGCAAGACATATACAGTAGTCCCCCGCGTGGAATGCCACTCCTGCCCACCCGCTTATAAGACCCAAAAGCCTAACATTACACCAAAGGCCCTAAGCCCTGACCATCTACGCCCTGCACAGAACTAAGGCAGCTGGCAACCGCGCCGCATCTTTTCCATGACGAGCCTCTCAGCGGCAGAGCCTTGAGCGGACACTCAGATCCTTGAGCGGGGCCGACGGTTCCGCACGTCCGTCACCTCATCTCCTTGCAGGGCATTCAAGAGGTTGCACATTCTAGGTTCATTGTTAACAACACTTTCGGCAAAGTGGCGCTCCGAGACCGCATCGGTTGTGAAGGTCGTGGGCGGCTGCAAGATGCCAAGATGCGGTGTGTACCTGTGTGCGATGTGCTGCTACTTGACAAACATCAGGCTCACAGTCACAGTTCTCTTCTAAAACATCAGCTGTGCACTAAAACTTAATCTGATCTGTCCCACTTCCACTCCAGAAGTTGCGAGCTGCTGTCCGACATACACCCTAGGTGCCCAATATGATCTGCATATGATCTGGCATCTTACAAGCCTGAAACTGCATACGCTACATGACCTCGCCGAGTTACAAGCGAGTTCCGCCGGAAGCCTCCAACAGCTTCCAAGGCTGAGAACAGGGAAGTCTCCTTAGTTCCCGGCAAGAATGAGTGGATAAAAAGCTTGTGACAGCCATGGAACCACCGATGCAGCCTAAGAATCCGTGGTGTTGGATTGTGCCAAGGTAGGGGTTCGCAGCAAAGCTTCGTGAAATCTGCCAGCGTCGAGTGCATGGTCGGCACATTCGTACGGGCTGCGCATGAGGACTTTCGACTGGACACGACGTCACATCCTTGATAAGACCCAAGCTTCAAGCATCTTCAAGCTGCTAAAATTGCTAAAACACACGCGGGAAAGGATCGACGCTCCAGCTGAGGACCGCGTTGGTTTTTGGGACCTTGCAGTCCAAGTTGCAGTCCAAAAAACCTCTTGCCGTAGCTCTTGCGCTCAGGGCCTCTGGGCAGCCTTCTCCGGCACCGCCTCCTCCTCACAAGAGGCACCAAGGCGGAACTCAGCTGGAGTTCAAAGCGTGGTGCAGTCGGTGCTTGAAGCACTGCTTAAGCAGTGCTGCTTAAGCAGTGCAAGCTCGCAGGGCCTGGCAGCTTTGGCCAGAATTCGGTCTCTTTCAATCATAGAACCTAGAAAGAACCTAGAACCCATGATGGTTGCTTTACAAGTTGCTCTACAAGTTGCTCTTAGCCTTTTCAAAGCCCGATAAGCTACACCCGAAACCCTAAAAGTCGCAACCTTGCAGTGGGCTCAAGACACTTTCAGAAGAAATGCTCAGCGGCGTGCGCGCGGCGATCTGGCGAGCAGCCGCAGATCTTTGACATGGACTCAAGCGCAGGACAGCATGCCTTGCCCGTGACATCAACCTCTGGGCAGGCGCCAGGATCATGCGCAACTTCAGGACAGCCGGGCCGGCCGGGCCACTTCGTCACGAAGTGCACGGCACATTCTTACACGTCGCGCAGGACCTTCGACATTCAACCCTGGACACGTCGCCTTGCGGGACCAGGCTTCAAGCGGCACCTGCGGTTCAGGACCCTATGCCGCCCAGGAGTCCCAGCAAGAACACCGTGCACTCCGCAGCAGGAGGGCAGTTCTGTGCAGGGACACGATATCCGGAGAGGTGTTGTGCACCGCGACCTGGCTGACAACTTTCGCACCACCAGTACCAGCGGCTTGTCGCGACGCAGTCGCAGCCCAGCCTGGCGTGCCACTCTCAAAAAAAGCTTGTGGACTGCAAACTCCTTGTCGCACGCCCTGCAAGCCAAGCTAGCGGCCTTGAGTGGACAAGTGACAACATGTTCGGGGAGACTGTTGCGATAATGTTTGAGGCTGGGCCGAACCATGATCTGGCACACTGGCCGAGGAGCAAGCTCCTCACGACACATCACCCACAACACATCCACCCAAACCAGGCTACTAGGTTGGGACGGTCGAAACCACCGCCCAGTCAACGAATGGCTGCCAACGAAGGCAAGCCGTCCTGTGAGCTGGGGCGGTGCAAGCAGACCTCCAGCATCGCACCACACATCCCCCGTGTTCAAAGATCCTGCGAGCTTTCGTCACCTTTGTCACCTTCGTCACCTTCGTCACCTTAGTCACAGCCGAGGTGCAGAGAGAGCAAAACTTGGCGCGCCAATCCGGAACCGGCGCAGTTTGCCACTGCCTGGAGATCGGTCTGGGTCTCAATCGGTCTGGGATCTGCGGGAAAGGTGAGCAGCCCGAGACACAATGGGGCGGGATCCAAGGCTTCCACGGGAAGCCACGGCGCAGTCAAATTCGCACAGGTCTGGAAGGCACTCATTCATGCCTTCGCTGAGGGCTTTGGCCCGAAGGCTTCTGTGCTCACCTCGCAGGGGCCGCGGTGTTTGACCTCCACCGGTCTCGACCCTCATGTACAGAAGCGGACGTGCCACAAGCAGGAGACATGGACGAGGGACACAGAGCGACCCATCCCGCCTCGCCTTGCCATGTCAACTCGAAAAACTGGGCACGGCAGGACAGCTCGTCGGACATAGAGGGCAGCAAGTACAGGCAACATGAACTGTCAGTGAGTGTCAGCCTCAATGTCAAATGCGAAGGAGACCCCGGCCGACATCACTGCATCTCGTTCATGTGCAATTACGAATACCGGGCAGAGAGCTGTTGAACAGGGGCATGTAGCCGGCACTTCATCGACATAGAACGCGTGCCTTTGGCATGGGCAGGCACAGGAACCACAGCGCGACCCTGCGCAAAATTGTCCAGCCGCCAGCACTGGACTGCGAACCGGGGCTCCACAAATTTGGTGGAAACTGCAAGGCAGTCAAAGACACAGCTTTGGCCGCTGCAATCATTCTGTGCGTTCACCACCTAAGAGGGTTCAGACCACATGGCCTGCAGTGCTCAACACCTCACAAGGCCGCTGCGCTGCACGTCTTGGACCTATACTGTACAGGCCAACGACGTGGCGCAAGGGACGGCCTCACCTTGCCATGTGAACTCGAAAGACTGGGCACGGGAAGACAGCTCGCTGGACACAGTGGGCAACAAGTACAGGCAACATGAACTGTCAGCCTCAATGTCAAAGGTGGAGGAGACCCCGGCCGACATCACTTCATCTCGTGCATTTGCAAGTACGAAAACCGGGCAGAGAGCTGTCGAGCAGGGGCACGTAGCCGGAACTTCATGGACATGAACGCGCCGTGAGGCGTGCCTTCGGAGAGGGCAGCCCTAATGCCACCTTCGCAGGCTAGCCGATTTTCCAATCACCCACGTGGGAGCCTTGCACATCTAGGACATCTTGGACGGGAGAGCTGAGTATAAGTACAATAAGTACAACGTGAACCTCTTGCACATGCCTTGTCTGGGCTGATCATGCTTGAGAAGCATGAGCCATGGCCTGGAAGGACGTGCACGCAGAGGCCGAGGAATTCACAGAAGGTTCATGATGCTATTGCTTATATGTGCCAAAGCGCTTTGTGCTCTAAGTTCCGAGGTCAGGCCGTCTTAAGCCAAACGTATTGTATGGTATGGTAAGCCATGGTCTTCGCCATGCAATCACGGTGGCTTTTTGAGGCGCAGCCTCTGATAGGATGGCATTCAGTCGTCCACTGCTGTTAAATCTATGTCACGGAAGAGCTTCACTGCCCTTCAGATTCTCTGTGGCCCCGCTGCTGACTCTGCTCTCAAAAAGAGCGCCAAATCACTCATTTGGATCAGTACATGCTGCGGATGCTCTGGTCCCTGGTATTCACGCGTAGTGCAATGTAGCGCATCAAAACTCAACCAGAAAGCAATTCATCTGCTGAAGCGCCTCAAAAGCAGACCTTCTTTCGTTATTCCCCCTCGCTCTCTGATGCCACGATCGCCACGAGACATTGCGGAGCAGGCCACGGATGGCCACGGGGGCGAAGCTCTGCTTAGGACAGGGATTCGGATACTTGGCCAAAAGAGTCGCAGCCGCATCGGTGCGCCATCAGGTGCTTGGTAGCGCATTGAGCGTGTGTTGCGGTGGTGACAAGCTTCTTGCATTCCAGCACTGGACCGTCCAAGGATTGTGCCCGGCGGCAGACGACAGCATAGCAGTCTGCATTTTCTGCGCATTCTGCATGTCTTCTTCAGATCAGAGCTAGATTCGTGCAGACTCCGAGTTGACAACGCAGCTTCACTGCTAGGCCCTAGGCATCGGCATGTCAGCTGACTAAAGCCGATGTGGGCTGCGGTGGATGCGGTCTCGACTATTGAGCAGTCACAGCTGGGTCGTCCTACAGTGCTGAGGTGAGGTGCGCGCAAAACAATGGGCAACTGCACATGTGCGGAGGGAGCACATGCAGTGGCCCGCTTGAGCTCACACCCCAAAGCTTGCCTTCACTGCCTGTGGAGCTGTGCTCCACAGGCCCGGTACACATGCGATGCGTTTCGACTTTGGAAACAGCAGCATCTCCAACAACACCCCAGTGTTCAAAGCACCGTCGGAAGCCGTTGTGAGCGGATGCACAGCCAAGATGGCCAAGCCGGCCAAGCGTGAAACTTTCGTTGTCAAGCCTTGCTGAGCACTTCTCAGCATTTGCAGCATCTGCAGTGGCAAGAGAACTCCTATACCCTTTTGAGGTCCGATGCTTGCCGTCTAAGCACATGCGAGGCTGTCCCAATCGTGGTGCCCCCGAACTCGCGAGCTACCGAAAGACAAGGTGTCTTGCACCGGCAAGGATCGAGCCTCAAGCGACGGGCCTGTCCAGCAGAGCTTGCACCAGCATCATCCCACGAAGAGTCGAGCAGAACGTTGTGCACGTGTTCAAAAAATCGTCACTTCACGGAAGAGCACAGTGCGATAAAATCCGAGCGTTCAATTTCGAGATGGTCCAACAACTCAATTCCGAGGGCCAGTCCACACTGTCCAGCACGGCCGGCACGGCCACGGCAGGCAATCCGATGGGTGCGCCACAGCCCCGCTGAGCGCAGATCGGACTCTTGCTCGATGTGGTCGCCATTCGAGCACTTACTGCTGACTTTTACTACTCATCGCAATGGTTTGGGGCAGAAGCCCTCGGAAGACAACTGAAGTACCAGGTGGCGCGGGAGCAGGACATGGAACTGGCCCCCACCAAGAACGTCACCGAGCATAGAAATGAGCCACACTTTTGCAGCTGGGACTCTGAATGTGAGTGTGAGATGTCGCTTCAAGAAGGAATCGAGCTCAAGGAAGGCCCGACGGCCAGACCTGCCTGTGAAACAACCCTCCAGACGCTTCAAGACGAAGTGCATTTTTGCAGCTCTGTGCCGTAGTAACCCCGTGAGCCCTTCGAACTCAAATACTCAAACAGGGAATCGTGGAACTTGTTAGCTTGGGAGGGCGCCGCTAACTAGGGGATCAGTCTTCGTTGGGGGCAGCTTCAGGGGCTGGCAAAGACATGTAGGCCAGAAGAGGCGAGAGGATCTCTGCCTGCTTCTGGCTTCTGGTTCCCGTCGGACCCTGCAGGCGCTTCGGCAGTGCGCTCTAAGCCCTGGACACATCAAAATCATGGTGCTCACTCCAGAAAGCTTCCATCACGGGGCCGCAGGTATGCCAGGTATGCCAGGTATGCACAGCACACTGAGGCAGACTCCCGCATTCGAAGATTCGCGGTGAAACAGCCGTCGGTTCCAGCAAATAAAGACATGGCACCTTTGAAAGCTTTCACCTTAGACATCTGTGCTTCAAGGCTTGCGGCGCACCAACGCTACAAGCGTGGCCTGAAAGTCTTTCTCAGGGCTTGAAACTTGAAACTTCTACGCACAGTCTTGTGGATGTGTGCCACGGGCAGACTTTCAAGTTGAGACCATCGGATTCTTAAGATTACCTAAGATGGACTGACATAGGAGCTTCCTTCAGATAGGTCTCTTCAGTCTTTTTGCATGACATAGGAATCTCGTGCAGTTTCAAGATTGGGATGAGACTCACGGTGCAAGATGTCGCCGCGCATGAAGATCGGATTTTGCATATGGCCTCAGGAAACGTGACACATTTCAGTCGGGGACAATGCAGCTTTCTATACTCTCAGGCTTTCAGATGCGACGTCATGGAGCTTGCCCAGACCAGTCACAAATGATGGAAACCTGGAAGGAGAGCCCTTCGCACCACTTTGACTCCGCTTGCCGAGAAGGCCTGAAAGCAGCCTGACACCGTTGCGAGGGTTTCGAGGTATGTAGAAATTCCTGGCGGCGTGAAGTGCAAACTTCTACATGACCCCTAAGCCTGGGTTTCGAGACCTCCCCACCCTCTCCCTCGTAGAAAGCATGGCTCTCCGCCTCGCAGCGAGGGTCTCCATTTGCACATTTTGCGCAAAGAACCCAGCCTTCACGAAAACTTCGGGCTTCTGGATGGAGACTTGCTACTGTTGGCGAACATTTGCCTTACAGAACCCTCAGAAATCGAATTTCGGTCGTTTGACCAGGGACTTCAGATGGTATTGTGGGTGGGAGTGTGCCCATCAGCAGGCTTCAAAGTGTCCCAAGTCAGCGCATACTTAGAGGCAAATGGGTTTTAGGGTTTAGGAAGGCTCATGGGCCGCGGCTTGGACTATGTCGTACGAACCCTGCCATGGCTCTTCTGAGCGTCAGGATGACGGGCGACCTATCTTCTGAATCTTCTGCGTCCAGCTGAAGCATCTGGTCTTGATGCGGGGAGCAGATCCGCAAGTGGCTGCGAGCAAGGCTCTGGGAAGTAGGAAGAAGCTGCCGAAGTGGGGGAAGCCTTTAGGCACTCTTCGAGACAGAGCCCAGTGTGTCCCGAGGGTCCCGAGGGTCCTGCATCTTGGATTTACCCACGACTTACCCCACGAGATTTTCTCACCGATCTACTCACAAATTTACTCACCATTTACTCACGATCTACTCACCGGTGCATGGCCTTGGTGCGGGCCTTAGATCGGCCTAAGCATCGGCCTCGAGAGAGGGGCCTCGAGAGAGGGCAGCGGGGTTTCAGGGGCTCATGAGTCCCTCCACGTGGAGGGACGCTGGGGGGAGATGAACTGAGGCAACTAAGCCTCGGCTTCTGTTTCACAAATCATGGAGATATGGGATGGTATGGATGGTATGGGGGGCAAGATGACCACAGTTTCATCGAATGATTTGTCCACTGAAGCACTCGTGAGTTGGATGTTCGCTAAAGGCAAACGCCACGCACACCCCTCGCCAAGACTATTCTGCCAATAAGCTCGGGAGTACGTGATGTGTGTGACCCTTGGAAAGAAAATAACTGGAAGGCAGGGCTGTCTGCTTGAGACGAGCCGATCGCCGGACTGTGAGGTCCCCACCTAGAGACAGTTGGGCGTGGTTGAAGCACTCCCGGCCCGCCTCCAGGCTGTCCAAGACTCTGAACTTAGGCACTGTAAGTTTGAAGTGTCGATGCAAGAAGAAGCTCTGAAGATGTGCACATAGAGAGCCTGTCGGGATACCTTTGCCAGCACAAAACAGCCAGCGAGAGCCCACTCAGACGCAATTTGGGCGTGTGAGGGCATGAACTGAATGAACTGAATGAACTGAAATGAACTGAATGAACTGTGGCAGGGCTGTCCCGGAAACCCGATATGTCTGTCTATACCAAGGGGCACAGAGCTAGGAAGCCCTTCCTTCCTGCTTTTTCATCGAGTAAATTGGAGCAAGACGGTCGTAGCCAGATCCATGGTGCCACTCTTGACTATCACTTGATTATATTACTTATATTGTGATTGCGCAAGCAACCTTGCACCCCCCTTCCAGGACCACACGAGCGTTCGAACGTTCGCGCGCCCTGTAGTGGGCGTGCGGTCGTGCGGTTCATCTTCTACCCTGGCATAGGCTGTTCTTCAGGGCCAAATGAAAGGGGAACACGAGCCCGTCTGTTTCAACAGCCGAGAACGGAGTCCACGCTCAGCGTTTCAGCGATGGAAGAAGATCCCAGAGGCCTAGCCCAGAGCTACCTGGGGTGAACAAGACCGATCTATGGATCTATGAGCGCTATGGCTTCATGCTTCTACAGCGTGCTTGACAGATGCTCACTTTCTGACGAAACTTCCTTGAGTTCCCGCCTTTGAATGCAAGATTCCAAGCGTTGAAGGATGTCAGCGGGGTTGGATCATGTAGGCAGCTGGAGCCTCGTACGCGCAAGTCACCAAAAGCATACGTCGAGGCACTGCGTGGACTCCTGCTCAAACAATGCCTTTGAATGCCATGCCTAGCTGGCATCATAGCTGGCATCATGGCTGGCATCAAGGCTGATACTGTGTCAGCCCTCAAGGAGTTCGTTTGTGCAACAATGCAACCAGAACTAACATGGCATGTTGTGCGGGAGCTCGTTCCTGACACAGAAAAGCTTACTTGGACCCACGCAAAGAGCATGGATTACTAGGTGCAATCAAGATCTTCCTTTGTCTTGGAGCCTCTCGCATGGACTGTCGCTGCACAAGCAGTCCTGGCAGTCCTACGAAAGAGGCATGGAACTTGGCTCAGAGCCTCAGCCCCGTCTGAGAGTTGGGCATGACCACGCACTCTCGAAGGAGAGGCTCATCTGGGCTGATTGTGGCTCCGGCAGGGAGGCCCTCAGAGCCTCCCTTCACTAAAAAGCCTATTGCCAGCACTCTCAGATGGCTTGGCACTGCTGTTGTGCAGAGCTGTTCTTCTAGTGCCTTGAAGTTCTGGAAGTTCTGCTCTGGACCGTAGCTCTGGACACCTGTGCACGCTGGGCACCTGGGAAGGCTGCGGGTTGCAGGGGCTGCCGTTGAATTCCAAGACTTCCCCAACATCAACACTTTAGCGCTGCCAGGAAGGCTCACCTTTACGTGCTTGCAAAAAGCAGGCGCAGCACCGGGAGCGGGGTCTTCGCAGTCGTGACAGCTGAAGTACAAGTGCTTGGATAATCCCCCACATCCCCCACCCTTAGACTGGGGGGAACAGCAAATGTAGCATATTTCCCGTATTTCCCACCCCACCGAAGCATGCCACAGCAAGACTGTAGAAAAACACATGCGCTGGTTCAGTCCAGAAAGGGCACGAATGTTTCGGAGACAAATTTCCTGCTTCACTCAGATGCGGTAACATGCTCTTGCCCGGAAGGGGGCGTGCAAGCCAGGCATTGACAAGATGAGCCCTTTTTGATTTTTTGGAATTCGCTCGTGCACAGAGGCGTTTGCAAGCTCTGGCCGAAACCCACGCTTTGCGTAGACATTCGTCAGTCTTTCCGGAGTGATTCGCAGAGGCTGTGAGGGTGGCGCCGTGGGGGCCCTATTCGGCAACAGTTCAAGTTTTCGGGGTGCGCTACCTCATGCTTTGCACTACCACAGACGTGCTTTGAGCTGTAACTGAAGATCGCTAGACAGGCCTCGGGGATGAGGCGATTTTTTACGTCTTCGGGCTTACGTTTAACGCGCACTCAAACTCGAACCACAAATGCGGAATGTCCCTCGAATTAAGGTGTGCGCCGAAAACATTCCTACATGTAGAGGGCCCCCGAATCCTGCAGGGTGGGTGGGACGCTATGAGCTCGGCATATGGCTCGGCATGTACGTGGCTCAGACAATCAAGCTCGTCATCAGACCTCTATGACTCTATGACTCTTTGAAGCCAGAGAGGTAAGCTTGTTCGACCAAGAGAAGGCCTTGCCAACAAGCTTCAAAGAGAGGCTGATTGTATCTCGACCCAAGCACAGGACTCCTGGTACGAACACGGGGCTAGGGCCTCGGGCGGCGCCACCAACTTTCATGGGGCAATTGCTCAAGTTGCTCAAGTTGCTAAAAAGACTGGGAAACGGCGAAACGGACTAGGCCAAGTCCTCCTCCAGTAATCGCGCGTGCGGTGTGAGTGGAAGGCCAGCTGTGAGCGATGTCAGCCTGAACACGAAACTCGACTCACACAAAGAAGATCAGAGACGGCTTCAGGATGCTTCAGTTCTCTTCAGTTGCTGCAGCTCGCATGTCTAACCAATTGCAGACATTCCGCGTCTCCTGTTCATGGCCAGGACGTTGGCAAGTCCCCGAATCCCCCACTGAGAACGGGCACTGCCTGGTATCATTCAACAGTGAATCGGCTGAATCAAAGCCCTGCTTCGCCCCCCGTGACGTCAGGGCAATTTGGTGACAAAAGCCCTTTCCTTGAGAACCAGATGGTAAGCCAAAATCAAGGCTGCATCCGTGGGTTCGCGCTCGAGCGCAGAACTGGCCAAAAGCAGCGCGGCAAACAAAGGGGACAGGCAACGGATTCACTGCCTGCGGCCCTTGGACGAAGTCAGTGACGCCAGGCCCGCTCAAACGAAACAGGGGAACATCACCACAGACCCTAAGACGAACTTCGGCGAACGCAGGGGTGCGTGGACGAACTTTAGGCGAAGGGTCTGAAGTTTTCTAGAAACCTCAGCAATTACAAGCTTTCGGCGTCCAACACCTATCGAAGGATTCGAAGCTAGGAAGGCCCAAAACTTCGCAAAACCTGGGCGATCATCCCCGAAGGCCCGAAGCCCTCGCAGTTGAGGTTCTCCAGGTTTTCTCCTTGGCACCTTCGTTTCGCATCCTCCCTGCAAACATGCAAACCTGCAAGTGCATGCCGCGCATGCTCATGCACCGTGGGCTCGGTCTTGCATGGCCGCGAACGCCCAGAACATCGCCGGAGGTACACACCTCAAAGACCTGCCTCAACGGCATGCGGCAAGCCCGTGATGGAGCGCGCGTGCGGTTGTATCATGGTGGACCCCCCTAGAAGAGCCCTGCGGGGACTCACGAAGATGGTCTTAATGCTCGGAGTTTGTGTAGAGCCCCCCAGCGTGCCTAAACAGAAAAGGAGGCCCCACCATTTGTGCAGCTGCCAAAAAACACGGGGGCTGGGGCGGGGGGAAGGAGAGGGGTACAGCAGCGTACCCCATGGATTGAAGAAGCGCCATGAGCATGGCACGCTAGGCCGCTAGGCAGTGGTCTGCTATGCCAAATTGATGCGTGCCATCTGCCACGCCACACCATGTGGGTGCTACAATCAAGATTCATGAGATCACGCGGGCTCCCAAGGTGTCCAGCGACAGAGCAGAAGGTAAGCTTATGAGAGGCGCAAAATCTAGAACCAAGTCTGTCAGACCAGATGAGGAAATCTGAGGAGTCGAATGTTTATGCTGATGTGTTGTGGTGCTGAACCGATTCTCTGGCACCGAGATGATTGCTATGGGGAAGGACTTCGCAAGCCGAAAGAACTAAATGCAACAGTCAACACGGATCTCAAGAGTCTGCTTTGTCTACTTCTGTGTGACTCAGGCTCTTCTCCATGGTTTGGCTCCTTCCGCATAAGATCGCATAAGGCCAGGCCACACCTACAACGTCGGAATGACTGTGTGACTCGGCAGTTCTCTCTCTCTCTCTCTCTCTCGCGCTCGCTCTCTCTCAGAGACTCTAAGGAATCCCCGGGCGCAAAGCATCTCGGGAGGGCAATGGAGCAATTGCCGGCGTTGATCTGCATGAAAGGGAGGCGGGAGGCATGAACGGGATGAGGAATGCAGGATCTGCTATCCTGGCAAGATGCCCTCCACAACCTCACAGACTCAAGGGCTCACTTGCCGGCGCTCAAACCGAAATTACAGTGCCCCCGCGCAAAGGTTCTGCCAAGTGGCAAGACCTTTCCTTCCAGGACTTTTGGCTGCCACGAGCTGACGCGCAGGCGCAGCGCCCATCGTACAAATCCTACAGCACGCGGAGGGCTGTGTGCACTTCCTAAGTGCGTGAGATAATGCACAATCGGGGTCTATCCGGGTCCATGGTATGCTGTCTTGAGCCCTCTTCAGTGCCTCGTTAACCGTCGACCTCACAATTATGCGGAGCAACCTGTACACGCTGCAGTACAGTCATGTGCCCACGCCTTCACTGCCTTCACTGCCTTCAGCATGTCCCGGAACGCGCTCGAAGCCTTGGCCTCCTTAGCCCGCCTTCTGCAGCGCAGGCGCCCGGGCCCCGCGCTCAGCGCTCTCCTTCTTCGGTCTCCACCACTCAGATGCTCAAGGGTTTAAGGTTTAGGCTTTTAGGAAGCTTAGGGTTTAGGGGGCCCGATTCCACTTCACAGAACGACACTCCATGCTGTGGCATGGGTGTCCTGTGGATCGGTGGCCTTACCCAGGCCACACCCTTGCTCTGAGCCTTACGTATCTTACGTGCGGCTTTGCAGAGATGGCACGGGGACTCTGCCGACTCTGCCGACTCTGCCCCTCTTGCTCTGTCAGCCTCCAAGTTCCAGTGCACGGTCATCGCCTGCTTCTCGTGGTATTTTTTGTCAGGTACCCATCTTCAACTCTTCATCTCCTGACGTCTCCAGTCAAGGAAACCCAAAGAAACCCCCGAGGCCCCTGAGTGCCCTCGTCCAGATGTGCTGCGTATCGAGCTAGCAGGCGCCAGCTCTACGAGGACCGCGGTCATGAGAAGGGGCAAGCGCGGCAAGGCCAAAGATGACCACTTCTCGTGCCCATGCCACGCCTTCCGCCGACATCAGCTGACTTCTGTCAAGGCGAAGCCTTGCCAAGCGGGCCCCTGCGCTGGGTCACCATGCAGACCTATGCACGGACACAAGCCGCGCTTTGAGTCGCCAGGGTGGCGAGGGTGGGGGATCCCGGGCTCCAAGAGCGCATGCATGTGAGCATGCGCAGCAAAGCAAAGGATCTCAGCTGGCGCATGCGCCAAGCTCCCTCCTTGACCTTGTGCCGTTGGCAACTACGTCAACAAGGGCTACGCCTAGGGCAAAGGCACCTGGGACACTGCCCACAGTGCCCACAGTCGCTCTGACCCTGACATGTCCTGACCTTCTGACTGTCACTCTGCGGCGAGGCAAGCGGGCCTCAATGCCGCGGGTCTTGGTATCCCTTTAGTATCCGCTGTTGCCAAGTTGCTCAATGTTGCGAAGTCAGCCAGGCCACCCAGGTCGTGGTTCCAGAAGGACTTGATCTTAGCAGAAACGGCCAGGCTTGGAGGACGTCGCGGGGGCTCGCTTCCACCACACCTTGCCTCCAAGCGCAAGGACTCCAGACGCGGACGGCATCGAAAGGTTTCTCGCATTGCATGGCTGTTGCAGCTCTGGCTCCCATACTCAAGCGGAAGCAACTCTGCAACGGAAGTCAACTCTGATCCAAAGGTAGAGATGCTCTCAGCTGGTACCATGGGCACCAGGGAGCTGTTGGTGCTTCTGTCCTGCATCTGCCGCTCCGCAAACACATGTTCGGCCTGGCCTCATGCCGCCTCATGCCTCATGCCTGTGCACCTGATGCAATGCTTGCATGCTTGTAGGTGCCTGGTGGCAAGGACAGCGCACCATGCCGTTGTGCTATGAAAGCGGCACATCCTGGTGCCCTGACTCTGACATCTCAGGCTGCATGTGGCCCTGCACGCTTGGACTTCTCAGCATGCGCAGCTCGAGGCACGGAAATCACGGAAATCCCGTTTCAGCCGGACTGCCTCAACTGCCTCATGTCAAAGGACGATTCGCAGGCAAGTCCCTGACCACAAACAGAGGGACGTGCCCGCCAAGGCCTGACACGATGGAGACCACGGAGCCCGCGGAGCCCGCGGAGCCCGCGGAGCCCATCTGCTGCTTCTCAGCAATTCGGTCAGACTCGTCATGACTTGTCCCACTGTGGCTCTGAGGTCAAAGTCTCAGACACCGGAATGAATTGGACCAGCGCATCAAATATCAATGCGGGCAGGCCAGGCGAAGTCATGCGAAATCGGCGAAGTCTACGGGATCCTGCTGTGCATCATATGGAGCATGCCAAGCTTCCAAACGTTGCAAACATCTCAGGATGGCTTGATTGGCTTGATTGGCTTGATTGGCTTGATGCTTTGAGGCATGCCTGTGGCGTGCCCCATGCGACCTGCGTGGAGGCGATCTGCGTGAAGGCAACGCAGCTTCACAGCTGCCGCTGCCTCCTGAAGCATCCTGGCATCTCAAGCCGACTCAAGCGCAAAGGCGCAGGGCAAAGGCACAGGCACCCCGACAGTGGTTGCACCCGGTTAGACAGGAATCTGTCACTCCAATATACTCCAATCGAAGCTTGCTGACCCGGCTCACCCACCTGACCCTACTACGAACTCTCACGTCAGCCGAGGCCGGGACTGTACTGCCCGTCACGCCAGCCTTTTGGCCCGAGGCGCCATGGCCTGGGCCTAGACGGCCTAATCCTCACTCCTTCTCTGATTTCTCTGCCATCAACTCTGATTTCTCTGCCATCAAAGCCTCGGATCTCTTCGGAGGGTGCGGGTGAGGCCAGGTGAAAGGCGAAACGAAGAGGGCGCTCGGACTGCGCTCGGCCACACAGCCCCCCCCCCCCCTGTCAGGCCCTGTCAGCCTGTTTGGATATGACATGGTTGAAAGGCAGCCACCTGTGTGCCGGTGCAAAGGCCGGCAGACATCAGTCCGTGAAAAATAGATGCCACAGCTGGATACTTCGGACAGAACCTCCCCGGCCCCGCAGATCACAAGTTCCTGAGTGGCAACAGGTAGAAGACGGCAAGTGGCACCAAAGCTGCGTGGCAAGCGGCGAAGCCCTCATCTTTGTCGAAGCCTGAACTTGAAGAAACGTACAAAATTCAAAAGGCTGCGCGGCGGTGTCGTCAGGCAGGTGCGAGATGCGGCGCGAGCTGCGCTGCCCGGTGACGCAAGGCTGATGCAGGCGGAGTCCAACACACGCAAGCCGGAAGGCCTGTCTCGGTTGGCCTGCTCTGCGTGGGCGCGGCCGACACGAAGTCCGCGTGCGCTCACCGCGCGTCAGTGCTCCAAGCGAACGTGTTCGCTCGGCCACACTTTAGGCGGCTTATGTTCTTCACGATGCTCTTCACGCAGTCGCACACCGCTTTCTGCCTCACGAGCATTTGGCTCTTCACGGCCATCTCAGGGCCAGGGACAAGCTTTTTCACAGTCTCCGAGTCCTCCAATGGGAGTTGGCTTGTACAGGTTTTGTGGAAGGCGTGAACTTTCAAGATGATGTCAATGATGTCGGCTTAAGTCCTGCAGTGGAGCTCTATGGGTCTACAGCGCTCCGTAGAGGTGGAAAAGCACATCAAAGACCAAAGCTCTGAAATGGCAGGCATTGTGAGGTTCGGGGGTGGCATCGGATGCGGAGCTGGAGTCCGCAGTGGAGTCGAGGCTGGAGGATGGGATGACCAGACTCCCGTGCGCCGACCGCTCTCGGTGTCCCATTCTTTGGCTTCCTTTCAGTTCGGAGGATCTGCGCCCTTCGCTCTCCTGCATTTAAGGGACTTTAAGGGTTCGCGTGCGCTGGCCGGCCCTCATGAAACCCGCGCAGCACCGACTTGTTTGTTGACATGGTAGCGGGCTCAGCTGTTAGCGCGGAGCTCTTGAACAGGTAAAGGCTTGGCGACAAAGCCAGCGGCTAGGAGCCACGTGCATGGTGCCAAAGCACATCAGCGAGCATCAAGGTCTCATGAGAAGGCAGGCAGCCTTGTGGTCATCTTGCATCAAAACGGTCCACAGAAATCTTGCTGAGCGGACGCTCATCTATGGTTAGCAAAGAAAGACAAGAAAGACAAGAAAGTCGTAAATGACCGGCTACTGTCCTGGTGACACCCCTGGCCCGCACACGATCACACACGCCGTCACACGCAACTTCACGTCGACCTGTTGCAAGATGTTGCAAGATGTTGCAAGAAGACCTGCTTAAGAAGACCTGCGTAGCCGCACAGGACTGCAGCGAAGATCTGCTACAGCATGACTCAAGCGCCGACACGTGAGACAAGACAATGATCGACAGTGCTTGCCACCTGCCACTCTCCAGGCACAAGTGGCAATACATTCAATGCATCCCAGTGGGTCTTACCAAACGGTGAACCACATGGACACGGTTGCGCAAGCACTGCGGCCGCTAGTTCGACCTTCACTGTGGCAAATCGTGTGCACTGCAAGGCTGTGCAAGAAACCCACTTAAGGAGCCACGGCAAGAGCTATCTAGCTGAACCTAGCTATTCTTCAGACATTATTCTGTCATCTGTGAGTCGTTGCTCGTTTGCACACTGATACGGACAACGTGGATGACCTGCAGCTCCCCAGGGGCAGAGCCTTGGCTTCTCAAGCCGCGGGAAGGGCTGGGAAAGGGCTGCAAGGCAAAACTGGCGCCGACACCCGGCCACCGACAGCGGGTTTCCGGCTCCAGCACAATCGAGTCTTTGATGACGACGAGCCAGAACCAGCAATAGAGTCTGGTGGGAACAGCGGATGTCGAGGAAGCAGCCTTGTCAGAGGGCCCATGTCCTTTGGCCAAAGGATCCCAAATTAGGATCTTCAACAGCTTCGCAACCCTTTCATTGCCCCGCTTCTCCTTAGACTGTCACGAGTCCAGCATTCAAGCGCGTGCCTGAATTCAGGGACTCCACACCGCATCCTGGGCTTTAGGTGGGCAAGGATCACGGGCCTTACCTGACGCATCCTGATCCACCAGTGGCACGAATGAAAGGAGGCTTGAACGCATGAAGGGCCTAACGCTCAGTGGAGCCAAGCGTAGCCCTGGCGTAACTATTTGGCAAAGTTGCAGTCGCACGGGCTTGGACAAACGGAATGGTCCTCTCCCACATCAGAGGTGCGCGGCATGGAAGAAGTGCAGCAGTGGAGAAGTTCACGCTAGGCCTCTAGGTCCTGGGCATGCACGGGCTGACAGCCGACGTCGCACCGGCTGAATCCTGGCCCATCCCCATCGGTCTCAGCTCGTAATGTACCAGGTACGAACTTGTGCCACATGCCTTGCCGCCCTTGCCTGGGTGAAGGGAACACAAAGCTCTCGAATCTCCAGCAGCTTTCATCTCAGGGATGCGCATCGCTTGACATCTCACCTGCCGGGCCCTGCCGGGGGCGGTCTCGAAACTTACTGTCCTTGCCCAGACTTGCCCAGAAGGCAGAGGAGCTCCAAAACCTGGATCAGAGGAATCATTGCCACTGCAGGCGAACCCTCCAAACAGAGGCAGAGAACTGGCTGTTGGCTGTCTTGGCTGTCTTCTCCGGCTGCGGCATTCTCAAGCAATTCAAGCACCAGCTCCCGGCCTGCACGGGTCTCTCGCAGCAAGCGGGATCAGCCTCCCAGGAGAGGGAGATATCTCCCGTGCACCAGAAGCCTGGCGCAGGATTTCAGACGTCCCTTGGTCTGTATGTCAACAAGAAAGGTTTTGGGTGTTTGAGGCTTATGCAATCCTCGCGCCTAGCATGGGAATGCTTGAGAAATCTTGAGAACCTGCAATGCTGAGTATTGGCCAAGCACCCAGGGGCAGCGTACATTTTCAGCCAGAGCTACGAGCCGTGCTGTATTTGCAGTGCGTAGAACGGTCTGCAAAGTTGCGACCCCGCTGAATCTGGGCAAAAGCAGTGCGTGCACGGCGAGAGCAACGAGTGCAAGCAGCCCACGTGCAGACAATGCAGACGCAGGCTTGGCAGCTTGTGCTACGCGTGCCGTGCACGGCCGGGAGTGACGGGAGCCCGTGCCAGGTCAGCGCGTGACAGTCCTGCAAGTCTTTGCATCCAGCCCACGTTCGCAAAGGGAAGCAAGCTCACTTGTGGGCTTGTGGAGAGGAAGTAACTGGAGGTGACGAAGCGAGCCAGGCTACATCAGGCAAGTCCTCGCCCAGAGGCTCGGGACATTTGTCTTCAGTAGGCAACCTCGGCAACCTCGGCAACCGGGCAAAATTTGCACAAGAGCCTTGGCCGCTGTTTGTGGCTGGCCAAGACACCCCGTTGAGCTGCGTCAAGGCACATCGCTGCCATCCAGGCGGGATGCGTGCCCGCACGGCCGCCACGAGCGTCCTCTGATGCCACACCTCTTGGAGACCGGGAGCGCGCTCGACTGCCTAGGATGTGGCCTTATGGCACTTTGCCCACAGGCGCAGCTGGCACAGCTAGCATCGGCAAGTGCCAGATAAGCAAAGCTTGAGGTCTCACGAATCGGATTAGCTCCGGTTCAGTACAACACGCGCATGTCGTCTTCCAGCCGGACGCAACATGATGAGGTGTTGAAGGGATTCTGTTCAGCCCGATATGGCAATATGGCAATATGGCAACTTTGAACCACCGGCTGTGAGTGGAGCCAACCCGGACCAGGTGTGCTCCCCCCACACGCTGGTGAGGCTTCGGTTGCTTCACTCGACCGAACCCTTGAATCGCCCGTAAACTGAACAGTGTGGACTCGTGCTGAATTTCGAAGAGCTCGTACTGCTCGAGATTTTGGCCAGATCTGCGCTGGACAGACTCAGAGTGCTTCAGAATGAATAGCTCAACGAAAGTTGCAGCTCCTAGTGACCAACAAACAAACTGAATACGTACTCCGAATTTTCGGGAAACCCAGGAGAGTTATGCTAGGACTTCCCAGATTTAGCATCCGATGACCTGGACCGGCATTCGCATCGATGCACAACAGGTATGCTTCACGAAGGAAGGATGATGGTGGCACTGAAATGGGTCAGGCCGCGTGCCTGCTCGTCCCACAGCAGCTACAAAGCAGCTGCTTGTAGCTCAGGCAGCTTCCAAGCCAAAGTCTTGCACGGTGCACAATCAATGCCTCAAACCGGAAGGTGCACAAACGGTGCATGCCTATATGATTCTACAGTGTTAGATCATCCGCTATCCGCGGTCAAATGGGCGAATGAGCGAACACCATCTGCCCTGAAGTGGTCGATATCGTGGAGATGCCGCGGCCAAAGGGAGCGCTCTCTGCTCCAAGCGCAAACCGCCATCGCGGTTTCAGTATGCAGTTGCGTGCCATCAACCGAGCATTCGTCTGGCACGTGCTCTGGCACGTGCTACAAGCTGCTCATTCTTTGAACTTCAGTTTCAGGCCCGAAACTTCACTGTTCAGAAATCTTTGCCTGCAACTCTGAGAGCCTCTGCCGGAGTGCAAAAGTTGCAAATCTGGAAGGCTGCAGGTCATAAGGAAAAAAGCTTCTAACAGCCTCCAAGACATTGGCTAAGAAGCGAGGGTGGTGAGCTTCGGCCCAGCACACCACCACAGCAGTGCCCGCACAGACGTGAAGGCCCTAATTGTAGGATCGCGCGTTTGGGCCCATATCCTGCAACTACTACACACGGCAAGACCCGCACACCCCCGGCTCATCAATTCTGTTTATTGCATGGCTGGCTTGCTCCAGTGACCTCCGTACGGCAGGTGACACAGCGACCGTCAATTGTAGGAAAACCTGTCCTGCATTTATGCACTCACGAATCACTCAACGCCATCCTGCATTCACGATTCAAGGAAGCAGCTACCGAAGCTGCAGCACAACTCCTGCGCAACTCACATCGGTGATTGGCTCCGACGTGCGCTTGGAAACGAGCGGCAGTGACGGCAGTGGGGACCACTTAGAACCTACCGGTGTCGACTAATTCCAAGTAGTGCTGTTGCACAAAGGTCGACTCCCGAGCCTGTGGAACTCCGTCCTCTTCGCGAGCCTGCGAAATCGACCATTTCGACTCGACTCACGAAGAAGGGTTAAAGTGGAGATTTTGGCATTCAAGCCCATGTCTCTTCGTACACTACCAGCACATGTTAGCAACTTGCCGAGCATGGCTGGGCCTGTGAAACCTAGGATAGCTCAAGCCATTCAGTCTTAGGCGCAACTTAAACGAAGTAACCTTTAAGCCATGTAGCCCAGCATGTAGCCAGATAGTCGCCGTCTTTTTCAGAGACATAAAAGATAGTCGGCGATGTCCTTCATGTAGAGCCTACTCACGCCATCACTTCTGGTCTCCACTCGCATGGCTGCACGACGAAACCTTCCCAGAGGAAGTCCTAACTGTGCTGCAAGTCCAGTGGCGCGCTTTATGGAGCGCTGCAGAAGAGGCTGCCAAGAATCGAGAACACAGAGCTTGACTATGGATAAGAGGAAGGCATATATTGTGGCATACCGGAAGGAAATAATAGATCACGACTGCAATACATCATGCATGATCACCCACTGCCAAGAAAGATCCAGGACGCATGGCACTCTCCACACTGCCGTCCCTGGATCTCCTGAGAGGAAGGACTTTGATGCTGAAATAACACTGCGACAAAGGCTTCGTGAGAAACCTGGACTTCGTCAGTGCGACGGGGTACACCTTCAACAACGTGACCTCGTCGGACCAAATGGTGGCAAAAAAACAGGCTGCATCGGACTGTGTGTCCCCGCGGTCACCGTCTGTCGCGATCACAACGGCCGGTGGCCATTCGCTGCTTCCAGGCACTCTGTCCGCTCCGAACCCCGTTTCAACATCTGAGCCCTCGTCTTCTCGCGCACTGGCCAACGCCCCCCATTGAGCTGTGTATATCACGTGAAGGCACATCGGGGCTATCCAGGCACGATGCGCCGCACAGCCGGCACGAGTCTCTTTTGGAAATGTGCAGGGCAGCCCTCGTGGGAAGCTTTCCCAAGAGGAAATCACGCAGCCCAACCTGAGATTCAGTCTGCGGCAACTCTCCAATCTACGGGAGCTCCCCCAAAAAACAGTCTTCGGAGACTCCCTGAATCTGGTATGGAAGTTCCGTCAGCAGGCGGCCGACCCAGGTCGGTTGGTGGGTTGGCGGTGGTCACCCCTAGTCCTGGAACTTTTCTGAGTCTGCGGCTGGAAGTTTTGGAATGGAACTCTCAGCGGTCTCGGCCTCAATCCGCGTGCTCAAGAGCAGACGGACAACCTAAAGGCCAAACCCGATCTGATGGGGAGGCCGACGTGCATCGGGTGAATTCTGCCATGCCAGCCTTTCTCATCTCCCACACGTTGCTCTCCCTTTGTTGGCCTCTTGAAACATCGCCTTCTGCACAAAGCTCCTCGAAGACAGCCCTTCTAAGGCGATCCAGAAGGCGGTTTGCAAGCCTCCTTGAGATGCTGTTTACGTCAACTTACCCCGAAAGGTGCCTTAGTCTACGGGGCAGCCTGCACGGTTCATGTAGGGGAGATCAAAGATACCGACCCCAGGGTTGGTGGGTTGGCGGTGGTCCAGCCTAAATTTTCTGGAAACCCCCTAGTGCTGGAGCTCTTCTGAGTCAGAGGCTGGAAGTTCTGGAATGGAACTCTCAGCGGTCTCGGCCCCAATCCCCACAATGCCACAATGTCAGCTCCCTGCTCAAGAGCAGACGGACAACCTAAGGGCCAAACCCAGTCTATGAAGCCCGAAAGCCGTGTCTGATGGGGAGGCCGACGTGCATCGGTTGAACTCTGCCAGCTGTGTCATCTCATGTTGCTGACCCTTCGCTGGCCTCTTGCCACATCGCCTTCGGCACACAGTTCGTCGAAGACAGCCCTTCTAAGGCGATCCAGCAGAGTCCTTCCTTCCGATCCTCTTCGGGATGCTCCGTGCAGAACAACCCGACCCCCGTCCATGTATGAACATCACCTGCTGGCCTCTTCCCCTGTGCGATTGCCACCTCTTGGCCCAAAGCTTTGCAATTCGATGTCGTATGAGCCTGATGCTTGGGGAAGCGGACTCGAGGAAGCATCCACACCAAAGAATCCAATGCTGCGATTTGGAAGGCCCATCCTGCATCACCGAGTGGCATGGGATGCTTCGAAACCCCAGGTCGTGGAGATTGTGAGGGTCATGACTCGCAACTTGTCCTATCGTGCTCTGGCACTCTCATTCGCATCGCCTATCCGAGGGCCTATCCCGACACGGAAAGATTCTGAAACTTCCCAAGTCGCGTGTGGGACATCATGCGTTCGTTACAATTAGCATGCCAAAAGAGTACTGCTGTTGATTGCATTTGGCTGTGACACGTTGGCCTGAACACAGAGACTGCGCATGACCGTGCATGCATCGAGCCAGGCTCTCCGAGCATGGCGGTCCGCGTGACCCCTCTCGCGCTTGCGATACCTCAGCGTCAAGGCACATCGCAGTCGCACAATGCACGTAGCCATGAGTCCGTTTTGCTCCACGTCTTGGACACACGGGTTGACCTGGGAGTTTGAGAAGCCATGCGACTGGAGATTCTCAGGACTCTCTCATGCCAGGCTAATACCACTCTGGGTATTATTCTGCCATAGCAAAAGCGATATACAGTTATATATATAGAAAGATATATACTGTACGCTGCGGATGGCATAGCCTCCCGCTTGGCTTGGTAAGCTTGGCCTGGCGGTAGCGGGCTCGCACAGCAAGAGCATCAGCACCTGAGCCACACCTCCACTGACGAGCTGAACCCGGCCTCCAGATCTCGCATGCTAAATGCCGGCTCCAACTTGGCCTGCGCTTGACACTTGGCGGATGAACAGAATCACGAAGGATTGCATGGCCTAATATGGCCCCGGAAATTCCTCACAGACTACCCACAAATGATCCACAATGCGCGTTTCGCAGAGGCCCCAACTCGGATATCCCGCATATCTCCGAGTTGTAATGTCCCGTGGCGGATGCTCAGCCCAACCCATCTCATGTTTCATGTTTCCAGGCAACAAGAAGCACTCTGGCACCCTGTCTTGCCGGCCAAAAGTGCCACACCTCCTATATTCACTAGTCCTTCTCCCAGCCCGCTGCGAGCTTCGCTGCAGAATTGGTCGGCACGTGCTAATGTCGAAAAACTCTGTGCGTGGCTCTCCTCATGTCACTGCATTCGAGCGACTGCATCACCGCCAGAGGAGCGCTCTTCTCTAATGGAAAGCGAAATCCGAGCTGACCGCCTTGAAAGCCTTGCACCAACCCTCGGGGAGTGAGAGACAGGGTAGTGGGATGGTTTGTGTCCCAAAGGGTCATGGAAAGTTCACAGGACTTTAGCCGTGGGCTTCGCTCGCGACCCGCTGCAACACATTTTGCCAGGACGTGCGAGGACATGCGAACACACGCAGCACACCGATGGCTCAAACAATGGTAGTAATGGATGTGTCGTGGATGGAGCCATCTGAAGCCCGCCGTGCACACACGACACACTCCACCCTGAACACGACACTGCTCTGGCAAGATCTTAACGATGCAGCCCCTACACTTCGGCCAGGGTTGGGGCGTCTTTCCGCTTTCGAGGTCCTGACATGCCAGTGCCCCCGACACAAGAGACTTGGATTGCATGATGCCCTTAGTGATCTGGCCGCGCAAGAAGCGGTGCGAGGGTGTCCCACGCGCTGGCCAGCCGGCAAAAGCGCACACCTCCGGCTAACCACTGCCGGAAACGACGACATTCATGCGCTTCCCTCCCCCCCCTCCCCCAAACTCCCACAATTACATTCACTATGCCTGGAGAGATGTGCCTCTTGCACTAAACAATATAGTTACACTAGTTCAAACTTCTTGGTGTTTCACTGATCAGTTAAGATGAATCAGGTTTGAGTCCTTGAGCTTTGCTGTGCATGTCCACAGCCCTCTCTGCGAGGCTCCCTCCGGTGCAACTAAGATGAATCGCAAATACAAGATACAGAAGCCGGCGCCCGACTGAAAGCGCCGAATGCTTTGAATAATGAAGAATGGCATTTCAGCCCCAGCCCCTGACCAATAGGGACAGGGCGCGCAATCACAGAAGTCCCCGTCAGTGATTTTAATGAGTCGAGCGGTGTAAATTGGCCGAGTGGACGGCAAGTACTGAGTGGGCAAAACCTACAAGGCCAAAAGGCGAACGTTCATTCCGAAACGGTTATCGCCTTATTTTCCGTGGCTTCACAAGTGATTAGTTCATGAGAAGGCATCCTCTGGCCGCGCGCGTCGCTGGCCTCCTGGGGGGCTTTGTGAGGGCATCACGAGGCCATGGCTCGGAATTCACTGTTCCACAGACTGTTGAAGAAAAGAGCCAGGGTACCGCTTCCTCAGCAAACGACAGGTGGAAGCGCATGAGTTGCTGATCGCTCAGCTAACGATGGAAACCAAAGAGTACAAGTTCCGTGTCCGAAGGTTGCGGCTCAGCAACATTGAGTTCACTCTCTTCATTCGCTCACAAAGCAACAGTACGGAAGGGGGGTGTGTGTGTGCGTGTGCGCGAGCGAGTTAAAGAGAAGAATAGTGCTAAGCCTGGGAAGATCTGGGAAGGCAGATACGGCAATTACCAGACATGACTGGTGAGATGCTCTACTCCTTCGTTGACTTTCGGTAAGATTCGCTCCATACGTTCTTTCGCTCGTGCTTCGAAGCAAGTGAGATAATGAATGAGCGTAGTCAGTGAGTGCTACGACCCGTGGTTGAATCAGAATATCCTCAGCAAACGACAGGTGAAAGCGCATGAGCGGCTAATCGCTCACCTAAGGATGGCAACCAAGTAGTTACAGTTCGGCGTCCCAAGCTTGCGGCTCGACGTCAATGCCCCTCCGGGTCAAATCACGGTAAAGGCGCATAGCAAACTTTTACCTGAGATTCGTGAAGAACAGTTTGTCAAACCAATCGAATCTGCACATCCGAGCGTGCGGCAGAGCCTAAAGGCCATGAGAGGAACATCCATTGAAGACATCAGTTGAGGACATCGTTTTGGGTCGTCGCTTTGCCACAATTCCACGTCCTTGTGGAAAGACTCGTCTTCTGCAGTGGTTATCAGCGTTTGGCATCTGCGCATTCAGGCAGCTGTCATGCTGGGGCAAGTTTGTGCTTAGAATGCGCGGAAGATGAGAACACTTTTTGCGAGAAATCAACAGTTCACGGAATACAAGCAGACTGTCTGCAACAAGTGTAAAACACATATGGAGCAGGGTGTGGAACAAAGCACTGTGTTTGTTTGGATTTGGCTACATGACGTCCTCCTTTGAGAAGAGATACTTAGTCAGGTCTGGATTGGGGACGGGATGCATAGGGTCTCGATCATAGAGATTGCCAGTGTTGGTGTGACCGGGAGGCCTCGATGCGAGAGGGAGCCGTGCACCCATTCTCGGCTTCGCAGGAATATGGATTCTGGGCCTCGCAACACGGTCCTATAGGACCCCCTGCTGACTGTTGGGAGTGCAAGGTAGCCATTCGCACCAACAGAACTTAGAACTTGCAGCGCATGTACGAAGACAGACAAACGATGTCCGTTACGTACAGGCCACATGTTGGAGAGTTGCTTTGGCTACCAAGCGAAACATTTAGCTTCCTTTGCTGGGCTTGTTTGGGCAAGTGTCGTATGGTGACCGGATTCACTTGTGGAGCTGATCACATGGCCCTGGAGTGCGGCGTGTGACTAGTCCTGTCTTCTGCAGTCTAAGGCTAAGTGTTTCCAGATCTGCCTCCAACAGGAAAGGCGGAAACTAAGTGTCAGCCAATTGAGCACCGCTGCAAAAGCCAACAAGCGCAAACAGGTGAGAGTTTGACGTCTTTAGAGGCGGCTGTGTGTGTTGTTCACCACTGGCCAGGGAATTTTCGGTGAATATCCTTGACAGTGAAGCCACCATCCTCAATCGTGGCCCGATTCCCACATGCCCCCACCCTAAACCCTCAATGTCCCCATGCCAAAGGCTGGCGCTGATGTGGTGTCACGGAGGTGATCGGTGGCATCGGTGGCTCGTTTGGGGAAAGTCAAGAGCGGTGTTAAGCCCGTCAGAGCGTCGAAAGAACTGTCCGCATACGCTTGAGAACTATGCTGAAGCTACGAAGATGTATCGAACAGAACTGACAAGTGCCTTCCGTTTGACTGATCCGAAGATCAACTTCGAGGTTTTGGCCACAAGGGACTAAGGAGAGCACCAGCTACTCGTGTGCCCATAGCCCTAGGCACATGAACCTCCGAGGACCGTAGATCGCTGGGTGTTTGTCACCTGGGGTGCAGCAAAGCATCAGCGTGTAGTTGATCGGTATAGGAACTGGCGTCGCAGCCCCGGCACAGGACTCAGAAAGGCAGAGAAGAAGGCAGGAAAGAACGGCGCTGGAACTTGGCGAGGCTGGGTCTCCGACGGCTCTGAAGCGTACCAGGTGCACGTGTGCGGGAAAGGAGCAAACCCCTCCCCACTCTTCCTCCTGCTCCTCCTCCTCCTCTTCCTCCTCTTCCTCCTCTTCCTCCTCCATGAACAGCGAAACAGCACCCAATTAACAGCCCGACCTCAAAATCCACGACACATGTTCTCGGCCAGGTTCGGCACAGCAGTCCAACTTTGTTTCTATAACTTGTTGTTCGATGTATCGCTGGGTTCTGCGCGCCCCATCCAGCAGGGCCAGGTCAAGAAGCACAACATGGTGGGTGTCCAGAAGGCTATTACGGTCCACTGCAAGAGATGCTGCCCCAGGTAATTTATGGGATGCTTGAAGGCACAGGGTTGCCATTGAGCCAGGAGCCCTTGAGCTTGGAGCGGCTCCATCTTGAAACTTCCCTACCTCTCACCCGACCCCATGCTTGTCAGAGTCTCATGCTCACAGTCTCAGCAGCCTAAGCAATCGGAACCGTGTCACCCTATAAGCCTCCCGGACTCTCGAGGCAAAGTGCTCTCGAGGCTGGATGGCACGAGGAACGTCGCGACTCCACGGCCCCGGTCAGACGGTCACATACGGGGACTTTCCGTGACAATGGATTTGTATCTGAACGGCACCACGGCCCCAAGCCCGACTTCTCTCGGGCACTGGCCTTGCGAGCCCTGCGAGCCTCGCGAGCCTAGGTGGGCAATGGTGTGACTAGGACTGACCGGGTGTAGATGTTCGTCAGATCGGGGCACGTCCAATATCTCAGCAAACCTCGCTCAGTCGCCCAGTGGATTCACCGGTACCTCCGCTTCACTTAGACGTGTCGTGCGACTAGGCATGGCGAAGACTCGTCAGGTTGGCTCCAGGCAGGCAGTGTCCCCCCGTTAGTCGCCGAGGCATCGATATCCCCGGTGTGTCCCCGGCGCAGGCCCCCGCTGCCCTGAGCGGTCAGAGAGAACGCAAAGCAGTTGGCTTAGCCCTGGGCCATCAGGAATGCGCTAACGGTGCGTGGCTAGGATCCGGACAGTGCTTTGGAATGCGCGGCGCGCTACGCTACAGTGCCCTGGGATGTCGCGAAAGGAGCCAACTTTGGAAGAGACTACTGTGACCACTTGGGCTTCGAAGCCTCCCCGTGGTCCCTTTGTGTATCTACATACATGTTCGAATTCTTTGTGACGGCTCAGTGAGCGCAGCACCAGAATGATGGTCTGCAACTCTCTGAACTGCCAGGATCTATGACTCTGCTCGCAGATGGTGAGAAGGTTCTCCTGGCAGTTTCCCCGGCACGGTTGGATCACGACCGCGCTGGGCATTGCTGGCCCTCTACAGGACTGCCGCACAAGTTCAGGCTGCCCAACACGCTGCGCGACACGCTGCGCGACGCTGGCTCCATGCTCAGTTCATGCTCAGTTCGTCGAATCGAGGGATGTCGAGGTCGAGCCGAGGGCATTCTTGGATATGAGGGGCACATCATGCACATCCACGCAGACTGTGTTGACTGTGTTGCAGCCCTCCTCGGTGCTGCGCGTCACAGGCAAGCCCTGGAGACTTTGAGGTGAGCGAGCACTGCCAGGCACGGCAGAACCGGCGCCCCAAGTCGGGGCGCCCCAAGCGGCGCAACCCCAACCGCCCCGAACCTGAGGTCACGCCTCAGGTCACGGATCATTTGAGTCTCAGGCTTGGGCACTTGGGGCACTTGGGGCACTTGGCCCTTCCTCGGCACGGGCCGCGAATGTTGCGAATCGCGGCCTTCAAGGCAGCCCATGCAGCCGTGACGTGCCGTGACCCTGCAAGGCCCAAAGTCGGCTTAGATCTCAGTGCTCCCTTGGCTCCCAAAAGATCTCAGAAAGGCTACGAGACGATGCTTGCATCCTCGAGGCCGCGATCCGGGATTGTCACACAAGTGTCACAAGTGCCACGCACATTTCCCACTTGGGTGCAGCTTAAGTCCTCAAAGCCGTCCCTAATTTTGACGGAACATAGAACGGACCAGGCAAGCATCTGCATCTAGGGAATCTAAGCGAATCGTGTGAGGGGCCTGGATGGGCCTGGGCGCCTTACATGGCCCCCAATCCCGGCATCTAGTCTGCGCCACAGGCCCGGCTTCAGGCCGTTCGTGGGCTATTGCGGGTGGTCAGTCCACGGTTTGGCGAGAGCACGCTCCCGAAGAGCACGCTCCCGAAGGCACAAAGCCAAGGAACACCCACAACACAAGCATCAGGTCCCAACGATTTCCACCACCCTGCAACGAACTCAGATCGGGACGCGGGTGGCGCGCCTCATGCACACTCTACGCATGGCTTTGCGCATGTCACGTCCCAAGCTTGCAATGCCTGGCAATGACGGCGTTGCGCGCGCAGTGCGGGGCCTACCTGACAGTACCTGACTATGGCAGCATCGTTCTGGCTATGGCCGTCGGTCCTGCATCTTGCGGCTCGAACTGGCTCGAACCACGTGTCTTAAGCTTCAGGGAGGCAGCAAGCCATGCGGAATCCACCAAGTGAGCTGTGAGACACCGTGCATAGCGTGCAACGCCATGCAACACCCGCACTCTCCTGCACGATTCTGCACATTATCAGTCGGCCTGTCTTAAGCCCATGACGCTCATGAAAGGAACGGCGGGCGCTGGATCGTGGATGTGGGAGTCCGCCATGCAAGCCTCCCCTTCACTGAGAGAGAAAGCAGAGGGAGCGCAGTGAGAGCGGCGGTGGCAGGCTTTCCTTGTGCCTAGAATCCCAGAACCCTCGGATGCTCCCGGATGCTCCCGGATGCTCCCGGTCGTCCTGTCGCACGCGCTCGGCTGCAAGTCAGCTTGGACGCAGCAAGGCTCTGAAGGACCTATCGGAGGTTCTGCCGAAGGCTGTCTGGCAAGAAGGACAAGCTCAAGGTCAGACTCCGGACTCCACACTGCAAGCACTGCAAGAAGTTCCATGGCAAAGGGTAAGCCGGAAAAGCCGGCCACCCTCAGCACCTGGCACGTCCTGACACCACGGCGAAGCAACTTGGAAGAAGCTCTCAACAGCTTCGCGCCTGCCGTGGCACCCCGGCTGCGAGTCAGAGCGCAGGGAATGCTGGTATTTTCATATGTGTTCTCATGCGCTTTCCCTCCACTCCACAAGCTAGGCTTTTGCCAGCGACCAAACCGCTCGCTCCACTCGTGATTGCTGCTTTCGCGGCCCAGCGTGGGCTGCCACCTGACACGTGCGCTCTGCAATGCTCTGCAGCAATCTGCTGTCCCGGATTCAACTTGGCAGCCTGCATCCGAGCAGGGTAGAGCGTAGGGTAGAGCGTAGCAACAATGGAGATACAGCCCCTCGGCACGAGCGTGCTGGCACATGCTGGCATGGCTCTCGCATCGCTAACTTCCGGAGTTGTCGGCATTGAAGTGGCTTCTCGATGACATGCAATGAAAACCTTCGTCTCTGGAGTGTGCTAGATGCTTCCAGATGTTGTGGCAGCTGCCCCAGGGCAAAGGAAGCACTGAGCCGGAAATAAGGGCACCTGCAAGACCACAAGCGATTCGAGTGGCGCCCTCGCCTCAAAGCCCCATGGGTGCGTTTGCAGCTGTCTTGCCCCTCGTGTGTTGCACCGAGGCGCTTCAAGCAGTTTGGATCTTCCGGCATGCCTTAACCGCCTTTACCGCCTTAGCCGCCTTGGCCGCCTTAGCCTTGAACTCGCTTGCTTTGAGCTTTACGTCCCCACACACGCTGCACTTGCGGAGGGTGCAGTGTCCTACTGCTGCCCAAGCCAACTTTGGTACAGACCTGCTTGGCCTGCACACCCAGGCAGGCCCTGAAGCACCGCTCACTAACGCATGTCGTGATCCTGCCCCCAACCTACCATCGGCTGAACAGGACATAAGCGCTGTGCTTCGCTGTGAAACTGCGCGGAGTCGAAGCGGACGAGGACAAGAGCATGCGACCCAGCCTGGCCGGGCTACGTTGAGCATCTCTCACGTCCATTTCCCACCGTACTGGCTGTGAGAAGCCTAGACACATGCAGAGGCGACCTTTTGGCGCTTTGGCCCAACTCAGATGAGGGCCAGTACAACTAGACCAAGATCTGACAGTGCCGGAACATCCATGAATCTACGCGACCGGAGATGCACACGCCCAGCGGAGTCCAGCGACGATGCCTCATTGTTGAAGCACGCACCTCTACTGCATCAGCGGCCATCAAAACGTCATCGTGAGCCAATGGCCGCAAGCTGGGGACTGTCGCTTTCAGGTGCTCCCGTCGCTTTACAGGGTTTTGGGGATCCGGTGCTTGGCTTGATGGACTAAGGCGTCGTTTTGGGATTCTTCGAGGAGACCCCCGACGAAATCGCCGCATACTGCTCTCTCATCTTGGGGGTGTCGCTTTTCAGGTGTTCTGGTCGCTTTGCAAGATTTTGCGCTTTCGTGGACGCCTCTTACATAACTACAAACAACGGAATCTTGACACTTGCTCATGTGAATCCTGAGGTTCGCACCCTGCTTCAAGACATTCAGAAGAATCCGGAAGCGCCATAGAGAGGCAGCGCGTTGCGATCGGTGAAAGCCTGGCTGTCCTGTCCCTGAGCAGGGCATGATGGCTTCTGACGCTAACCCGCAATACGCAATGACAACAGTCACATCAAGGCATTAGCCGGAGCAGCTTTTGGAGAGGATTCTGCCGGTGCACCGCCCTGCCTCAGACCATGTCAGATCCAGGATCTCCCCCCCCCCCGGCGCCAAGGCCTGTGCAAGCATCGGTCCGGCAGGCACGGCAGCCCTCACTGCCCTCGCATGCCCTCGCTGCACGTCTTCGACGCGCAGAGGCTTCTCCAGGACAACTGTGTCTGGCACCCGCCTAGCATGTCCTGATCCTCCTGGCAGGCAGATTGCCATCGACTCAGCGGGACATGGGCGCGGTGTAGCGCCGTGTAGCGCCGTGCTGCATGGGCACACCTGGACCTGAATTCGTCTGAAACTGCTCGTGTCCCAGGTGGGAACGGAGCCCGGCTGCTCCTCAGCACCTGCGTACTTCTGCGTGGCCAAGAAAGATAACCGCGGCCCTTTCGGAAGTGGCTGTCAATCCACGGGCTCAGAAAAGTCAGCATGCTCAGTGTTTGCATCCAGCACAGGGTCTTAGCAATGTACCTCCGCAACCATGCCGACCATTTTTGCATGACCTGCTTCGTCCTTGAACGATACAAGGCAATGAGAGGCTGATGTGTTCGCTCTTGCAGCTCGACAGACTCGACAACTCTCAACCAAGCGGCACAGGGACGCGTGGCAAAGAGCCTTCAGACTCGCACATCAATTGATTCCCATAGTCGTCCACGGGAAGTCAGAAGCCCAGAGACCCCCGACCTCACCTGGCATGTTCAGGGTCTGGTACCCTGCTCTGAACTCGCGCAAGCGCGTGTGGCCTCTTCTCGAAAGCAAACTCATGCTAGACACACTGGTGGAGGCTTCAAGCAGGACAGTCAGTTTGGGCAAAATCTTCATTGGGGGTCGATCGACTGGCTAGCTACTGTGCAACCTTCGCCAAGTGCCCGAAGGCACATCCCCATCGTATTAGGACGAGGGGGGTTGGAAAATGGAGCTGCCCGTGCCTGACGTCCCTGGGAGCTGTCATCACTACGAGACTCCGCAACTCTGGCATCTCACATGGTTGACCAATGTCAGGACACACAGGCGAGAAAGGAAAATGGATTCTCATGCGTGGGTCTCCCTGCCATATAACCTGAGTCTCACGGCCAACCAGCCAGACAAACTCAAAAATGGATCCGGATATTGGCACCTCAGGACCCGTGACCCTGCCTCCCTCCATCTACAAAAGTGGGGGAGGCCGTCACCACTGTGAGGCACATTCGTGGCACATGCAAGAAGGATCGCAGATTCTACGGTTGAGGCCGTGCCCCCCTGCCGCATCCCGGAACCACGTCTTGCGAGCAGAGGAGCACACGGCCGAGCAAGGAATACAAGACCTTGCTGAGGTTGCACCCTGCAGCAATGGCTCCCCGTCCTCAACTCTTCGCCTTTTCATGAAAAGGCATGAGCGCTGCCGGGAAAGGCGCTCGGAAGCTAGCATCCAGAATCAAGCAACCTCCGGAAGCACGTGCACGGAGGCTAGAAGCCCTTTCCTACACCACGCCACTACGCCTACTGCGCCCTACATGCCCTACCAAGCCTATCGCGACTGTCGGAAGCAGCTTCGCGAGATCGCCGAGCTGACTCGCGGCACTTCACGACTGCAAGGACCCCTCATTGTCCCACTTCCTTCTACTTCTGTCTCCAGAGCTCGAAGCCTCATTGCAAAGACACTGTCAAGCCTGCAATCCCACAAAGCCACCATGTAACTGAGGCCAACCGGGTGGCCCCACTTCCAAACGTCACCCACTGCTGGGCAATGGCTTGCCATGACATGCCATGCTTGGATGGCGCAAGGGCAGCCTTACACCGTGAGAAGCGGCCTGCCAGAGACTGTGAGAATCGTGAGGCGTAGGCCCTGCAGCTAGACAGGCTCCAGCGCACCGCCAGATCAGTTTGCCCGAGAGCACTTTGTAGTTTCGTGGGGCGTCGGAACACAAGATCAGGCAAGCTCCTCGCTTGCCGGAAGCAGGCACCACGTGGCGGCGGCAGCGCTGATTTGGGCATGTCGTGCGAAGGACATGCTTGACATACTTCCAGAGGACCTGTTCGTACGGAATGCCACGCCGCCGCTCCGGACACACGAAACATCCTTCGGCTTTCTTAGCCGTAGCCCTCCCGGTACCAAGCTCCGCAGGCCTCAAAGTCCTGCGATCGCCAAGAGCAGATAGGAAGCGTAGGCAAGCCATGGGGTGACCAAGAGGACCAAGATGGCAGCAGGCGGGCCTGGCGGGCTGGGCGGGCTCGCAACGCTTGCAGTTTCAGGAGACAGGCCTGCTTGCGCGGCTTGCGCGGCTTGCCGCCAGCCTGTCGTCCGTCCGACCCACTGACTTCGGGATTCGGGAGCACCGAGGCCAGCTTATGTAAACGTAAAGCTTGGCCCAGCTTCCGCAGTGATGACACTGAACTGCCGCACTTCAACACATGCAGAACATGCTCTCGCCTCACACATCCAGGGCCGCCCGCGACACCTACCAAGCTGTGCGGTTCCCACTTGGCGCCTGCCGATCATCCAAAGGTGCGACCCTGTCCTACACTTCTGCGCGTGCTGTCCCACTGTCCCACTGCGCCAAGCACCCCGACTTGCAGCATTCCTCCTGTGCGGCATGGCTGAACCCCTGCACCGATGGACATGTGCCGACAAGATGGGAGTCAGAAAAGACATTGTGCCGGAGTGAGTACATAGCAAAGACGTCGCTATTCGATTCTATTTCGATATGCGGGTCGTGCTTGAAGTCATGCTGCCGCGCAAAGAGCCGCGCTCATGATCAAGACGGGCAGCCGGTAGAAGCACTGGAGAGTCTGCGCAAGACTCACGCTGACCTACTGCCTACGTTGATACGGATTTCCCTACACATGCTGCCTAAGATGAGACCTGGGTTTGTGACGGGTTCTGCTAAACATTGCTTCGGAGAGGACACGATGAACTGTCCATGGAGGCTTGCGAGCCTGGGCCATAAATTCAATCATGCCAAAATCTGAAGCTTCCGTACTTTCAACATCTTAGATACTGAGGACTTTGCTTGCCTCTTCTCAAGGCAAGCTGTTCTGATGGTCGCTCCACCAAAAAATGAAATGCCGCCCCGACACGTGCCGGAGCGCTCACAGGGCTCACGGGAAATATGACTTGGTGCTGGAAAACCCGGTTCATTCATGGCACGCCAGGATCAGGCAACCTCTGCACTTGCTTGCGCATGCGGGCCGCGCAGCAAGTCATGCGTGCCCTGCATCACACCCGCGGCATGCCCGGAAAGGCGAAGGCATGCTGGCGAATGAGGGATGGAACACTGGCACCCACCAACATATTGGCCGAAGACACGCGCTTTTTTCGCCAAGTGGAAGGCGGCTGGCAGCGCAGTCTCAACAGATTTTGAAGATTCTGCACAGTCAGCGGCTGCATCCAGCATGCAGTCCGGTTCCCGAGGTACGAGCACCTCTGCGACAATGGCCGTTCGTTCACGACTTCACACTTACAATGCGGCATTCTCAGATTCTGCGGCACTCAGCTGATACGCACTTCAGACTGGGCAAATCTGGGCAGCACTACCCGTCCTTACTCGAGACGCAGCAAGGAAAGCATGAGGCAACGATTGCCTGCATCAGCACATGACCTGTGGTTGCCGAAGATGCATTAGTGCTAGCATCGTCCGTATGTGCGCGCTGATATCCGCACTGTGCATGGGGCAGTGCATGGGACTGGCCACCACGGGCGACAGGTGGTCAGTGCGTTTCAGCTCACGGCGTTGCCCTGTGCGTTCGGTGCCAAGCCTTCGAATGCCCAGAGCGGCTTTGGCAAAGTCGGAACCATAATTGCCGCCGTTTGGCAAGCTGCTAGCATTTCTTGGGAACCCCATAGACACATTCTGGACTTAAACCAAAGAAGAACACCTGAGCTGTGGCTGTTGCAAACATGGAGGAAGGCAGAGACGTCATGCTGTGTCTGCTGCTGCAGCTCCATGTCTAAAGTGGCTCGGCAATATCCAGGGGCTCTAGTCGCGTACACCTTCGCCTGCGACTCGGCAGAGCTGTGCGGTGTAGGAGGGAGCAGTCAAACAGAAGCAGGTTTAGAGTGTAGACGTCGCACACTACGCACGGCCACCACTAGAGATCTAGGGGCTAAGCCCTAAACAGATGCCTATGGGATTAGAGCGCAGAGGGCACAAGAGGGCACGGGCGAGCGCGTACGCAACATGGCTGCACAACCCTTGCACCGCCGCGCTTGCGCAGCCGCTACAAGCTTGAGCGAGCGTGGTGCACGGGATGCTGCAACAATCTTCGACATGCCAGAGAGGATGCCCAATGCTTGCCCTCGGCTGCACATGACGCCGTGCACGCCAATGCTTTCCAGATTCCTATGAACTGGTTGAACTGGTTGAACTGATGCCATATCTTGCACAGCCCGGTCATTTCGTCTTCAGCTCGCATGCACGACTTCGCTGTCTTCGCTGCTCGGTCCTCCAAGAAACACATGTGTTTTGGCCATGGGGCCGAATTTGCAAAACACACACGGAGCCCTTTTTCATTATGCCGTGCTTGCGCCCAGGAGGCCAAACATTAGGCCATGGACCCGAACCTTAGGCAAAGCACTTCATCGGGCAGACTTGGAGCATGTGCATCATTCTGCATCCCACTCAGCATTGCGTTCAGCACTCTCAGCTACACTACGGGAACGTTTTGGCGACACGACCAGTCAAGGATACTGGGTGAGTTGCGTCCCAGAGGTGTAGGACGGGTGCACGGATCCAAAAGCAATTCCACCGTGCAGTTCCTGTGCAGGGAGAAACTCCCTCCAGCCTCCCAATACTGCCTGCGATATACCTCAAGTCATGCGGGGTCGGTTCTAACCGAGTTCGGGAAAAAACCCCCAGGCCCACTCAGACAAACCCGCCAGAATCTGGAGGGACTCTGTACTGCCTGCATCTGAAGTGAGCCAAGTGAGCCAGTGCAAGGGGTGCCGAAGGGACCCCAAGGATACTGTCAACATTTTCCGGGAGACGGCATCGGAGGCACTGAGCCTCACTGAGCTCCTGCCAAGTGGCAAAAAAGTGGTAAAGGCCAGTAAAGGCTGCGCGACACGGAACGATTTCTTCATCGCCACTAGAAGAGGCCTGCAAGACACAAGCCGAGGAAGCCTGTCTTTTATCAGGGTGCTTTTAAAAACCTTTGCTGACTGATGAGCCGGAACCCAGGATCAAGCAACCTCCAGAAGCTTGGGCGCAGATAAAGAAAGGTCGATGTTCAGAGACCGTCGTCGCAAGCTTTTTCGGGTGGTTCCGCGATGTCGAAAGAGCCGGAACCTGAAGCAGGCTCCAAACCGGACTGCTTCTCGTTCTGAAAGAATGAGATAATGCACAGACTGGCATGCAAGACACTGTCCAAGACAGCACTGGAGTGCCAGATGCCGTGCATGCGTCTGCCTCGAGTGGTGCTCTTGCGACTTCGATCAATCTAGCTGGTGCCAAAGAGTGCCAAAGAGCGCCAAAGAGCTGCATTGGGGTCAAAGCAGCTCCGAGAATGAGCCCTCGCTGAAGAGCTCTTCAACTGTTGCTGGTGGCCATGGCCCCGCCCTCGCCGTCGAAGGTCGGCTTGTGCGGCAAGGGTGATCTTGCCCCCACGAGGCTTCATTTCACCGTCCGAAGCTTTGAACTTCCGTCGGCAAAGCTCATGACACAGCTTCATGATGGCGAGTGCAAGCCAAATGTCACACTTCGTGCAGCCAAGGAGGCATCCAGTTCCAAGCTCTTCCTTGACCCTACGCTCACTTCTTTCACAGTCTTTTTTTCACACTGCTCATTTCAACATGGGTCACATTCAGCAACATCCCTGGGAGTGTTGAAGAGTTGTGTTCAACATGGAGAAGAAAAAAGGCATGCGGTGCATCGTCCATCGTGGCCTGTGGTACAGCATACGGTCCACCATCGAAACATTGGCCAGTTGACGCTTGCAAAGGTGCTTGCGCACAGTGTGTCCGCGATTCAAGCCGTCTTTGAAGCAGTAAGATGCTGGATGAAGGCGTGGGCCTTTTGACATGGAGCATTGCTTCTCATGTTGTCACCTGCATCTACTGCAGAACGGTGCTGCGCAAGAAGATCTCGCTGAAACGACACTTCTTGAGATTCGGACCAAACTTGCGGAGCACACGGCTAATGAGCGGCTAATGCCCATGTACAGGTTCGGCCAAAGAGGCACAAGGAAACACATCGCTCTCAACAGCACACATGGTCGAAGTAATCGGGACACGCCACAAAGCCAGCTTCACTTCCACGATGAAAAGGGCCATGCGAATGAAGGCCACCTCGGAGCTGAAGGGAAAGCGACCCATCGACTGGACCCCGCGGACCACAACAACTGAGTGCCGAGCGAATTTCTCGTTTGACGCCCTGGAAAGCAGCGTTTGCTGTGCCATAGCCATATCCTCAACCAACACATTTCTGTGAATTTCATCCTACACAACTTGGCAGGTCGTGAGTTGCAACAGGAACCGAGACAGAGTCGGGCCGTGGGAGCAGCAGTAGCGGCAGTAGCAATAGTAGCAGCAGTAGTAGCAGTTGCCGAAGCCAGTACCAAAAGCACTAGCACTAACAGTAGCGCCAGGACATATCTAAATAAACTAAATATGTTGAAAAAACAATGATTCATGATTGCTAAACACAATACTTTCTAGAATAGCGTAATGACATATACAAAAGCATTGTGATTCTTGAAGATTCAATTATTCAAGCGTAGACCCCCAACGGTGAAAGAACACGAGCAGACGCGAAGAGCCTGCGAAGCTCTCCAGACACGAGGAAACGATGACGAGCAGCTTCCACAGCAAGGCACGAAGAGACCCGGAACAAGAGACCCGGAACACAGACGTCCAAAAGCGACGACGGTTCGCATTTGACGAGCCCACGTGCCCAAAAGCGACGACAGCTTCGCACTTCGCAAAGCCCGATGTTCCAGGGCGAACGACAGTTTTCCGAGGATGGCGACGGCGATGCGCACGGCGCCTAGCCGGCCGAGCACGATTTCGGGAAGGCGTTCCAAAGCGAGGACAGTCACGAGGCATGTAGGCGATTTCGGGACGTCCATGCGAGTCACGAGGATGGCGGCATCGCGCACGGCGCCATCCGTCTTTACTCCGAGCGTAAGAATCCCCTGTGTTGGCACACTGTTTGGGGAAATATGATACATGATAAGTAACATGCATTTTACAACAAACATGCTATTTCAAGAAACTTTCATTTTGATGTCGACGAAACCTGATTAATTTCAATCTATGTTTCACTACCGATCATCTTTTGGAGTCCAGGAGGCGCAGCTTGGAGGTTCCTCCTCTTCTTCTTCGTCCTCTTCTCAAGGGGACCCACACCACCGGCCTGGGAGGACCAGAAGACGGCAAGTTACCCCACGTTGGAAACGCACAGGGGATGAAGCCCACAATTCCTCCACAACCTGTCTTGAGAAAATCGCACGCAGCTGAGCTCGCAGGAAGGTTTCGGGCTTTCGGGCGTCCATAGCATTCTCAACCTTCACCCGCAGCTGCAGTCTCGCATCCTGTAGTAGCAGTAGGAGTAGGAGTAGGAGTAGCAATAGGAGTAGCAGTAGCAGTAGGAGTAGGAGTAGTAGGAGTAGTAGTAGTAGTAGTAGTAGTAGTAGAAGTAGTAGTAGTAGTAGGAGGAGGAGTTGTAATAATAGTAGCCGCAGCGGCCGCAACAGCAGTAGTTATCGTTGTCCTCGTAGTGCTAGAAGTCGAAGTAGAAGTACAGTAGTAGTCGTCGTTGTAGACCCGCTTGCCTTGTCTTCCAGGGGCAGGGCGACTAGCAGCGCCAGCTTGAGCCGAAGGTCCCAGCTCAAGCGAACTTTCAATTAACGAGTCCTCAATGATGCAGACAGTGTCAGCGCAAGCCCCCACAGCTGGGGTGTCTGGATTGGGGCATCTCGGGCATGCCTAAATTATGGGCCTTTGGCCTTTGGTGGCTTATCTAATTGAACTATAGCCAGAAGTTGAAGTCCTGACGTGATTCAATTAAGCAGATGAATCTGTTTTCAGCACAACGGAACAGTTCTTGTCCTGACACCCATCAAATGAACAGTCAAACCAAATAGCTAGGAGCACCAAGAGCGACGACGCATGGAATCTAGTTCAGGTTTTCTTGAATCGACAGACGTCGCTAGGCACAGTTGATCGACTTTACTGGGGCGTTCGTCAGTTCGTCCTTGATCCTGTTCAGCTTGTCTTTTTCGGCCGCCTTCTCCAGTGCCTAACGACTAGGCTAGCTGGCCGAGAGCGCTGCAAGAGACCTCAGCACAAGATGCTTCGCATGGTTCTGCAACCAAGTTTATGGTTTCTGGGCTCTCTCACGCCGAGCATGCGAGAGCGCTGAGCCTCTTGCCTTGAGCGTCGTGGTCACGGATATGGTGCAAAGCCACGACACTCTCCAAATTGCCTAGGTCTTTACAGCACAAGACATGAAGGAGTGCCGCTGCATCGAGCACAAATGTACGCTTGTTGCTAAATTCAGACCCTAGGACGTGTAAGGCCCTCATGGGAAGCGCATGGCCCTCGTAGCAGAAAACCCCGCAGAAAATGCAAGGCTCTCAATGCACCACTCCGAATTAACACTGGCAGCCAAGTCCACAAACCCATGCAGCCACTGCAGCCCTAGAAACAAAAGGCAAAAACACATCGGGAAATGCATGCGAATGAAGCGAAAGCGTGACCAACGGCAGCGGAATAGAAGCCAAAACGTGCACGCGAAAAAACAAAGCTGGAAAGCAGCTCAAGTCAGCAAAAGTACACGGACAAATGTGTGCAAATGCAGGAAAGCCATACCGTAAGAGACCACATCCGAGTAGAAGCAGTCGTCGTGGTGGTAGCAGTAGCAGTAGCAGTGGCAGTGGCAGCGGCAGTAGCAGTAGCAGTAGCAGTCAATAGCAGTAGCAGTAGCCGTAGAAGTAGCAGTAGCAGTAGCCGTAGAAGTAGCAACAGAGGCAGCAGCGGTATGATTCTGATGAAAACCTATGAAGGTTATGGTTATTGTTTAAGACTATGTACTGCTGGCTATGAAGATTGCCAAAATACTCTTGATTCGTTGTTGTTCTTGCTGCTGCTGCTGCTGCTGCTGCTGCTGCTGCTGCTGCTGCTGCTGCTGCTGCTGCTGCTGCTGCTGCTGCTGCTGCTGCTGCTGCTGCTGCTGCTGCTGCTGCTGCTGCTGCTGTTGCCGTTGCCGTTGCCGTTGCCGTTGCCGTTGCCGTTGCCGTTGCCGTTGCCGTTGTTGCTGTTGCTGTTGCTGTTGCTGTTGCTGTTGCTGTTGCTGTTGCTGTTGCTGTTGCTGTTGCTGTTGGTGTTGGTGTTGGTGTTGGTGTTGGTGTTGGTGTTGTTGTTGTTGTTGTTGTTGTTGTTGTTGTTGTTGTTGTCGTTGTTGTTGTTGTTGTTGCTGCTGTTGTTGCTGCTCTTGGTGGTGGTGGTCGTCGTCGTCGGCATTGACCCTACACCCAATACCTAATCCATGTCTGCTTTTGCCGTGGCCGGTTGTGGGCGACGGCTCGTTGACTGCACACCAGGACTGCACATTGACTGCATACAAGCACTGCACATTGGCGGGGTACAACGTCGAGACTCCATGGCGAAGGTGCTGGACGGATTGGAACACTGCGGGGTACCTGCGCGCAAGGTGCCGCCACTTGCTGCCCACGCAATTCCACATGAGGTCCATGAGGTTACGGTTCTCTTCTAATCGACCAGCTCCTCCTAGCGAAAAAGTGCTCTGAAATCTCGTCGCGACACTTCGACTAGAAACTGCGAGCTTTGGCCGTACTTAAACCCATGATCTTGTGCATCTTACACGCTCTTACATGCTCTTACACGCATCAGCATGTAGGCTACATTGGCTTCATTGCTGGCCCCGCCTGTTACGTTCATGTGGCAACTTTGAGCGAGTGCAGGAGTCTCCTTAGTCATCGGCAAACAGGAGACATGGACAAAAGAACATACATAGAAGCACCGATGCAGCTGCAGAACCTAGGATTGTGCCAAGAGGCAACAAGGTCGGCGCTCGTTATAAGCAGCCTGCAAGCTTTGAAGGGTCAGCTGCGGCATCTTGATGCCTAAACCAGGGCAACGGGTCCCTGCAACTGCTGGAGAAGCTGGAAGCTGGAAGCGGAAGCGGAAGCGGAAGCGAGGTCACTTTGCATCTGTGGCCTGCTTCGCCGGAGTCTTCGCCGGAGTCTTCGCCTCCTCAACGCACAGGCCCGTGCATGTGCACAGATAAGGTCTGGAACTCAGCCCGAACACTGAGCATCAGGTCATTGCCCTCATGTTCGGATGTCTTCGGTAAGCTGCTGGCTTCCGAACATCCCCGCTTTCGAAGATCTCTCACAGTAAAGCCCACAAAAGGTAAACTCAGGCTTAAACCCATGGCCATGAGGCGCCTGGGTAAGCCTCAACCCCTAGCAGATGGGAGCCGTCCCAAAAACAAGCTGCTTTTGAGACGCAACTTCAGGTTTGAAAACAAAGAGAAATTCATCACGCAGGCGGACGGGGTCGCAAGAGTGTGATGCGCAATGCTTTTCGCCACGACCATGTCTTGAATGTGGGGGTATGAAGCTTGGATACGAGATGGCCGCCTGCCTGATCGGCCATGGGGCAAGTGGGCCACTTCACCGCAAAGAGCGCGGTTGTGGGCACAGATTGGCAATCAGGTTTTTCTTATGTCTTACAGGTTGCTCAACAAGACTGCCGAAATCTCCTGGCACACGTCACATCGTCGCTCGATGGTAAGATGTCGTGCTTCCGCGCACCACTAGGTGGGCATGTGCACACGTGCTGGCGCTATGTGTTTGAAACTTATACCTCGCTAGCATGGATTGCTTCATTAAGTTGCCAGGCGCGGTGCTGTGCAAGCTTTTTCAATCTTGAATGGTTTCGGGCTGTCGCAGATGCTTGACATGCAGTTCAGATTGAGATTGAAAGCACAAGCCACGGCGGTCATGATGGACACGTCCCCCGTGTTCAGGCAGTGCCGGAAGCAGTGGCCCAGTGCCATCCATGCGCATGTCTGAATCATTCTGAGACCGTTGAAGCCAGGTTGTGCCGTCTGCTTTCTCTGCACAGCCACTGTGCATGCACAGTGGAACACAGGAAATGTGCTCGACCCGCCTGGTGCCTTACGGTGCCTTACGGCTTGAAAGCGAAGCCATCGCGGCACAGGCTTGCGTGACTTGCGTGCTCTCAAATGCGAGAACTTGAGGACAGCCTTGTCACAGGCCGCAGCGTCGCACAGGTGTGGTAGACAGGACAGATGTCGGGTGCTTCAATGTGTAGGACTGGTTTGCAAGCCACTTCTTGCAAGAGCACTGCCTAACTATTGCCTACCATTTGAATTCGGTGGTTTGCATCTTCAAGCAGACGAGCAGACGCTTCAAAGTCTCACTCTCAAACACAGCGAAATCTTGAGGAGTCGGAAATGCAGACAGACTACCGAGACCAACCTCTACGGGACACGTCCATACATACGTCACGACGTCACGAATGCGAGCTGCGATGATGCAACAGGCCTCATCTTCTGGTGCTCTGCATGCTGTGCTGCACAGAGCTTCTCGTGATACTGCCTGCACTGCAAACACGTCGAAAGCCGCAGACAACAGCATGGCAGTCGTCACATTCTTTCCAAATCCGAGCTCGACACGTGCAGATTCCTTGCAGGGATCTCGAATGGGCTGACAGCAGAGCAGTCTCACACCAAGGGAGCCAACCGGCAGGCCAACGTTTTGCATTCAACCGTTCCCCTGCAAGAGATGTGCAAAGTGCCGTTGTGCTGCGGAGCTCTTGTCTAAGCAAAATCACTATGAAGTCTGTTCATTGGCGTATCAGCCGTAGCACTTCTCGGCATCTGCAGCGGCAAGAGTGCTCTTGCCCCGAGATCCACCGTTTGCCATCTAAGCGCATGCCTGTCCCAAGCACCAAAACTCGAAAGACAAGGCGGGTAGCCGCGAGGATGGAGCCTCAGGCACCGGCGGCACCGGCGGCACCGGCGGCACCGGGCCTGTCCATAGCTACCAGCATCTTAGGGCAGTTCGGGCAGAATGTCGCGCATGCGTTGAAGCTTCGTCACTTCACGGAAGGGGGCACATCATGGCACATCCGAGCGGTCCGAGCGTGCAACTTCGAGATGGTCCAAGAACTCAGCTCCGAGGGCCAGTCCAGCACACTGCGCTGGACACTGTCCAGGACACTGGCCGGCACGGCCACGGCCGGCACGGCCACGGCCAAGCGCCGCACGCGGTGCCGCACGCGGTGCCGCACGCGGTGCCGCGCAGGCAAGCCGTGCACTCCGACATGAGCCCCGCCAGAGGGCCACTCAGAGGGCCACTCAGAGGGCCAGTGAGCGCAGGTCGGACTCGTGCCGTCGTGACTTGATGTGCTTAAGTCTGCGTGCTCTGCTTACTTACTGCCTTACTGTTAGCGAGTTGCACAACTCATCTCGCAATGGTTTGGGGCAGACATGGGCAGAAGCCCTCGGAAACGACAACTGAATGGTGGGCGACGGCGAAGGCACAGGACTCGGAACTGGGCCCTACCAAGAACGAGGCACACTTTTGCAGCTGGGTCTCTGAACCTGAGATGTCGCTTCAAGGAGGAAGCGAGCTCAAGCTGCTCAAGGACGGCCGAGCGGGCCAGAGTTGCCTGTGAAAGAACACTCCAGATGGTTCAAAAACTTTGAGCGGCAGTCCTTGCAACTGCGAACGAGGCAAGAAGCTGGAGAAGTGTTGTCAGCAGCAAATTCCTATGCTAGACACACCTTCGACTTTCGGATTGTGAGTGAAAAGCGGTGCGAGGCCATGAATTCGAGGCCACAGGATTGCCCTGAATTATACATCGCCGCTATGAACCCGGATTGAGGTGCTGCGTTGAATCCTTTGCAGGATGACCCCCTCGAGCAGCTTCTATCCATCCTATGAGTAGCTTCTTGATCCGTAATCTCCAGGTTTCATACCCCCCCCCCCGGGGTGGTCGATTAATGCATGAGCGGGGATATGATGGGACATTTTTTCTCTCTCTCCCGATCCCTCTTAGATCCAGTGTGCAGTCATCGGCGTGCTTTTACGCACTACTTAAGACTCTTCTGGCATACCTGCATACACACCCCTTAAATCTGACTGGACACGCAGGAGCTTCCTTCACATAGGTTGTACAGAGTCCAGCTTTTCTTTGGAGCTGCTGAAACTCAATGCTCTTCACATGTTTTAAGATAGAGTCTCACACAGCGCAAGATTCGGACGAGACTCGCAGCGCAAGATCCTACACATGTCCTCGCCGCGAGAGAGAGCAAGAGCTTGCACATCCGCATTTGCCCGCTTTCTGCTGGAGTCGGGGAGAGCGAGGAGAGCGAGGGTACGGGATAAATGGGATAAGTTCGGCTCGCACCTGCTTTGCAAATTGGAGCATCCGGGAACGTAGAGAAAAGCAACACTTGGATCGGACCAGGGCGCCCACCACCAGCTTTATCGGCTGGCGTGAAACCGTGAAACCACCCGTTCCACGGGTGCCGCGAACTGTCGACAAAGAGGAAAGGACCCATGGGTTAGCTGGAAAGCGAGCCATGCAGAGGAGATGCCTGCGATTCAGCGCAGGTTAGGCGAAGCTAGCTCAATGCCAGGGGCCTGAGTACAAAAGGCGCGAAGGCTTGCAAGGCCGCACAAGAAGCTTAGGGTCTGGTTAATCTGGTTCATCTTGTCTAAGATGGTTCATGTCGAGCCTTCCACTACTTGACAGGGCAAAGAAAACGAGCAGAAACACGCTAGAAACCGTAACGTCGCATGTGGTCTTCAACCACCCTTGACTCCCCGAGATTCGGGACTTAGGTGTCACATTCCCAGCAGGGGCTTAAACGACGACAGCTTCTGTGAAGCCTCTTGGACTGCGTGAATACTACGAAAGTGCTCCCCTTGCTGCAAATCTCTCGGCTCAGAACCGTCTCTCAAAACAGATTGAGAGCGAAACTGAGAAACGTGGATTTGATGAGGGCGCCGTCGGGCGGGACGTACAATTCTATCGCTTGGTCAAAGGGGTCCCGGGCAATCCCGGACTAGTCCCACCCTGCTGGAACTGCTCCCAGCAGGCGTTCAAGAGCAAAATCGGAGAACTCCTCACGACCGCTTGCACTTATCATGCTTGCTGCTGCCTAAGGGACTCATTGCTGTCAGCGGAACGGTGATTTGCGTGCATACTGCGTGCATGTTAAGTATCTTCCGACTGGGATAAGGCTTTGTAAGGACCTTTTGTCGCACAAGGGGTTCATCTGGGCAAGCGGCTGCCTGCCAGTCGCTGTGCAAGGTCTGTAGAAACAGCGCCGCAATACTACCATGGCCGGCACGTGGAATTCTCAGACTTCTCAGACACGTTGCAGGATGGGAGGCCGCTGCAAGACATGGGCAGCTGGTGGAGATCTCTCCCTTGCAAGTACCACATCTAGATAGAGAACCTCCAAGGTGCGGGCTTCCTTTCTCAACAGCTATGCTGGCTTTGATTAACCTCCAAAGTCAGAAGGCAGCTGTTCATATCACAGAGAATCTGGACGCTACCCTCCCTAGACAACATCTTGGAAATTGATGCCTGATCTTGCGGACACGCTCGATTCCAAGATCAACATGTTCGCGAGCCGAGTTTGCCCAAGTAGGCTCAAGATGCGCAGCGTCTTTGTGCTTTCTTTGGGGGTCCAATTGCAGGTCTTTGGGGTGGCAAGCACATGATCAGGATGCGCTTCTGAGGCTTTGCAATGGATGTCTAGCGAAAGCTTCGCGACCATAGCCGACCCCCCCGAGCTGGCGGTACCTTGATGATCATCTGCTTACAAAGAAATGGGCTCGGGCTTGAACACCCCGAAGCCACGGACAATCTGGATGTCAAAGGCCTTGCATACTTGAGGGTACCAGTTTCAGACTTGTCAAAAAGCTGGCAGCCTCTGAAAGTGGTACCCTCAGCTCGATCGCTTGCACTTCCTGGCAACAGCATGAAGAAGCGATCTTGGGTAGACACGCGCGAGGAGTTCTCAGGGCAAAGCAGCAGCAAGGCGGCAGAAAATCAAGTGCGAGAACAAGCTACAGCCGTTTTCTCTCGACCCCACCAATGTGCGGTCTTCCTGTGCTTGGACACTGGCGACACTGGCGCCTTCACATGCCTCAGAGCTCGGAACCTCTTCGGAGAGCCTTACAGAGCACATCTTGACCCATGAGGCGACGATGCCCCGATGACACAGGGACTGTGCCGCAGAGCGACTCGAATGAGACCAATGTCACCCTCTCGGTGACCTGCCGGCTCCGAGCTGCTCTTTGATGACTTTGAAGTGTACCGACGGCACCCTGCCCGATGGGCCTGGCGCAGCGGACTTCGATGGGCCTGGGATCCCGGGGATCCCGCAGTTTGTCGGACAAGGAAAGGAGCTTGCAGAAAGAGAGGCGAGATGCGGTGGCGGAGTTCTTTCCAGCCATTGCTTTCACAATTCCCAACACGATCATCTACATCGCCCGTGAACCCTTGAAGAACGTCAACCGCAGCACAAGTCGAGCAATCACAGCCGAGGTGTTCAACGGACTCCGGCCGGTCGTGAGCAGTTAAAGCAGCATGCTTCACAGATTTCACGGTGTTCGGGGAATAGGCATCAAGCCCTACTGTGTAAGACACAGGAGCAGGAGGTTGACTCCCCAAGGAACCACGCCGTCAGGACTCCAAGAAGATGGTCGCAACACCTTCGGTTCCCGCAATGATACGCCGCATTGGCCAGTTCCAAGTTTCATGGTCTTGTATGATGATACGTAAGAATATCGCAAACAGACATGACGATCAAGCCTCCAGGATCCGCATGCCGCATGCCTCGGACGTCCAAAGCGATGCTAGGATGCCCCAAGCGAGCCCACCAAGCTCCGTCCACCCGAATTCCTGTTCGTCTTGTAGGCTTATGTAGGTACTGGTTGCCCCTGTAGCACACAACTTCCCCGAAATACCCTCTCGGTGTTACGAATTGCGTTCTCGCTTCCCGAGCTCCAGAAATTCGGACGGCAGGGACAGCATGCTTTCTTGGTTGCTGCACATTTGGTTTTAGGATTCTTTGTTCGCGAAATGGGGTGCACCCCTTATCCACGAACAAGATGGCCTTCGGAGCGTTTGTATGCTATTCGGGGGTGCCCTATAACTCTGATTGGGCGCTACCTGTTAGTTGAGCCCTCGGTGGAACCTTGATCTTGCCGTCAAACAAGCGACTGCATTCCTCAGCATTTTCACAGCGACTGGTGCATCCCAAGCAGCTCCTATAACCTGAGCCTTCAGAAAACGTCAGCGCTCTCGGCCTCCTGTCTCGGCCTTAGCTGAGATGGATGACAATTCGGCTTGCAAGCTCAGGCGGCGCAGAGAGCCGCCAATTTGGCTTGGTCAGTTCATTTGGTGGGCGCGTGGTGCGTTTCAGGCAATTTTACCTGAAAGTTCATTTTCTGGCGTGGGTTGCCTTCACAATTTGTCTGAAGGTCATTTTTTGTGGCAAACGACATTGCCCCAAAAGTTCTTGTTGTGGCGTGGATGCTCCAGGGTTAGGTCAGGGCCCTGCTTCCCTTTACACCTCCACACTGTGCCAGGGCCGGAGGGGACGTGAGGGGACGTTCATGGTGGCCTTACATGGCCCTACCTTCTAACCAGATTCTAGTCTACTGGCCTCTGCGGAGGTGGGGGAAGCATAGACGGCACGGGGACTGTGCCCAGAATCTCTTGCACACTGAAGGATTAAGAGAGCAGAGCCTCAAAGTTCCTGCAGTGAAGAGCTGTCATGGCTTGCTTTTCTTGGTATATTTGGTGAGGCAGGCACCCATCTTCAACTCATCTTCATATCCTGACGTCTCCACTCAAGGAAACCTTGAAGAAACCCCCGAGGCCCCTGAGTGCACTTGTCCAGATGTCGTGCATATCGCGCGAACAGGCACCAGCGCAAAGAGGACTGCGGTCGGGCAAGGCCGGGCAAGGCCGGGCAAGGCCGGGCAAGGCCAAAGTTTACCACTTTTTCGCGCCCACGCCCTCCGACAACATCAGCTGACTTCTGTCAGGGCGAACCCTGCGAAGCCTTGCCAAGCGGGCCCCTGCGCTGGATCGCCATGCAGACCTGTGCAGACTGCGGAGAAGCTGCGGACACAAGCCGCGCTTTGAGTCGCCAGGGTGGCGAGGGTGGGGGATCCCGGGCTCCAAGAGCGCATGCATGTGAGCATGCGCAGCAAAGCAAAGGATCTCAGCTGGCGCATGCGCCAAGCTCCCTCCTTGACCTTGTGCCGTTGGCAACTACGTCAACAAGGGCTACGCCTAGGGCAAAGGCACCTGGGACACTGCCCACAGTGCCCACAGTCGCTCTGACCCTGACATGTCCTGACCTTCTGACTGTCACTCTGCGGCGAGGCAAGCGGGCCTCAATGCCGCGGGTCTTGGTATCCCTTTAGTATCCGCTGTTGCCAAGTTGCTCAATGTTGCGAAGTCAGCCAGGCCACCCAGGTCGTGGTTCCAGAAGGACTTGATCTTAGCAGAAACGGCCAGGCTTGGAGGACGTCGCGGGGGCTCGCTTCCACCACACCTTGCCTCCAAGCGCAAGGACTCCAGACGCGGACGGCATCGAAAGGTTTCTCGCATTGCATGGCTGTTGCAGCTCTGGCTCCCATACTCAAGCGGAAGCAACTCTGCAACGGAAGTCAACTCTGATCCAAAGGTAGAGATGCTCTCAGCTGGTACCATGGGCACCAGGGAGCTGTTGGTGCTTCTGTCCTGCATCTGCCGCTCCGCAAACACATGTTCGGCCTGGCCTCATGCCGCCTCATGCCTCATGCCTGTGCACCTGATGCAATGCTTGCATGCTTGTAGGTGCCTGGTGGCAAGGACAGCGCACCATGCCGTTGTGCTATGAAAGCGGCACATCCTGGTGCCCTGACTCTGACATCTCAGGCTGCATGTGGCCCTGCACGCTTGGACTTCTCAGCATGCGCAGCTCGAGGCACGGAAATCACGGAAATCCCGTTTCAGCCGGACTGCCTCAACTGCCTCATGTCAAAGGACGATTCGCAGGCAAGCCCCTGACCACAAACAGAGGGACGTGCCCGCCAAGGCCTGACACGATGGAGACCACGGAGCCCGCGGAGCCCGCGGAGCCCGCGGAGCCCGCGGAGCCCGCGGAGCCCGCGGAGCCCATCTGCTGCTTCTCAGCATGTCGGTCAGACTCGTCATGACTTGTCCCACTGTGGCTCTGAGGTCAAAGTCTCAGACATCGGAATGAATTGGACCAGCGCATCAAATATCAATGCGGGCAGGCCAGGCGAAGTCATGCGAAATCGGCGAAGTCTACGGGATCCTGCTGTGCATCATATGGAGCATGCCAAGCTTCCAAACGTTGCAAACATCTCAGGATGGCTTGATTGGCTTGATGCTTTGAGGCATGCCTGTGGCGTGCCCCATGCGACCTGCGTGGAGGCGATCTGCGTGAAGGCAACGCAGCTTCAGAGCTGCCCGCTGCCTCCTGAAGCATCCTGGCATGTCAAGCCGACCCAAGCGCAAAGGCCCAGGGCAAAGGCACAGGCACCCCGACAGTGGTTGCACCCGGTTAGACAGGAATCTGTCACTCCAATCGAGGTGTGCTGACCCTACTACGAACCCTCAAGTCAACAGCCGAGACTCTGCTGCCCATCGCGCCAGCCTTTTGCCCGACTGAGGCGCCATGGCCTATACTCACGCCTTCTCTGATTTCTCTGCCATCAAAGACTCGGATCTCTTCGGAGGGTGCAGGCGAGGCCAGGTGAATGGCGAAACGAAGAGGGCGCTCGGACTGCGCTCGACCCCACGGCGTCACGGCCCCCCGCCCTGTCAGGCCCTGTCAGCCTGTTTGGATCTGACAAGGTTGAAAGGCAGCCACCTGTGTGCTGGTGCTAAGGGTGCCCCCAGACATCAGGCCGCGAAAAAAAGATGCCACAGCTGGATGCTTCGGACAGAACCTCCCCGCAGATCACAAGTTCCTGAGTGGCAACAGGCAGAACAGGCAGAACAGGTAGAACAGGTGGAAGGAGACGGCAAGTGGCACCAAAGCGGGCCCCACCTTTGTCGAAGCCTGGGCCTGATCTTGAGGAAACCTGCAAAATTCAAAAGGCTGCGCACGACGGTGTCATCAGGCGCGTGCGAGATGCGCTGCCCGGTGACGCAAACGCAAGGCTGATGCAGGCGGAGTCCGACACACGCAAGCCGGAAGGCCCGTCTCGACTGACCTGCTCTGCGCGGACGCGGCCGAAACGAAGTCCGCGGGAGCTCACCGCGCGGCAGCCGTGCTCTGAACCAACGCAAATGAGAAACCGGTTTCGGCCGTACGGGATCAGTGCGAGCGCACGGGAGTCCATGGGACACCGAGAGTGGTCGAGCGGCGCACCCGTAGAGCTCCACTGCAGGACTTAAGCCGAAGGACATCATCTTGAAAGTTCACGCCTCGACCCACAAAAGCTGTACAAGCCAACTCCCGCTGGGACGCCTCATGACCACAAGGTTGCCTGAGCCTGCCTTTTCATGAGACCTTGATGGCTGATGTGCTTTGGCACCACGTTCGTGGCTCCTAGCCGCCCTAGCCGCTGGCCTCGTCGTCATCGAGTCATCCCATCCTCCAGCTTCTCCACTGCGGACGGCGCGGCAGCTTGCGGAGCGGACGCTCATCTAAAGCAAAGAAAGACAAGAGAGACTTAAGAGAGACTTAAGAAAGACAAGAAAGCCGTAAATGACCGTAAATGACCGGCTACTGTCCTGGTGACACCCCTGGCCTGCACACGATCACACACGCCGTCACACGCCTCTTCACGTCGACCTGTTGCAAGATGTTGCAAGAAGACCTGCTTAAGAAGACCTGCGTAGCCGCACAGGACTGCAGCGAAGATCTGCTACAGCATGACTCAAGCTCCGACACGTGAGACAAGACAATGATCGACAGTGCTTGCCGCCTGCCACTCTCCAGGCACAAGTGGCAATACATTCAATGCATCCCAGTGGGTCTTACCAAACGGTGAACCACATGGACACGGTTGTGCAAGCACTGCGGCCGCTAGTTCGACCTTCAATGTGGCAAATCGTGTGCACTGCAAGGCTGTGCAAGAAACCCACTTAAGGAGCCACGGCAAGAGCTATCTAGCTGAACCTAGCTATTCTTCAGCCATGATTCTGTCATCTGTGAGTCGTTGCTCGTTTGCGCATCGAAGCGGACAAAGGGGACGACCTGCAGCTCCCCAAAAGCAGAGCCTTGGCTTTGAGCCAAACCGTGGGAAGGGCTGGGAAAGGGCTGCAAGGCGGCACTGGCGCCGACACCCGGCCACCGACAGCGGGATTCCGGCTCCAGCACAATCGAGTCTTTGATGACGACGAGCCAGAACCAGCAATGGAGTCTGGTGGGAACAGCGGATGTCGAGGAAGCAGCCTTGTCAGAGGGCCCATGTCCTTTGGCCAAAGGATCCCAAATTAGGATCTTCAACAGCTTCGCAACCCTTTCATTGCCCCGCTTCTCCTTAGACTGTCACGAGACGAGTGGCACATTGAAGCGCGTGCCTGAATTCAGGGACTCCACACCGCATCCTGGGACTTTAGATGGGCAAGGACCACGGGGATCCACCAGAGGCACGAATGAAAGGAAGCTTGCACGGATGAAGGGCCTAGTGCTCTGTGGAGCCAAGCGAGGCCCTGGCGTAACTATTTGGCAAAGTTGCAGTCGCACGGGCTTGGACAAACGCAATGGTCCTCGGAAAAAGTGCAGCAGTGCAGAAGTTCACGCTTGGTCCTGGGCATGCAAGGGCTGACAGCCGACGTCGACGTTGCACCGGCTGAATCCTGGCCGATCCCAATGCAGCCAGAGTTTCCTTATCTGGTGCTCTCCACCCTGGTGTCAGAGGAGTTCCAAGACCTGGATCAGAGGAATCATTGCCACTGCAGGAGAACCCTCCAAACAGAGGCAGAGAACTGACTGTTGGCTGTCCTCTCCAGGTGTGCGAAAGGCCGGCCACGAGCCAAGCGACAGACATGCGATAAATCCCGCAGGCGCCGCTGCGGCATTGTCAAGCCCCACCAGATAGTGGGATGCACGGGTCTCTCGAGGCAAGGGACCTGGCGATGATCATCAGCCTCCCAGCAGAGGGCAGTCCGGACGCAAATGCGAACCGGAAGCCTGGCGCGGGATTTCAGACGACCCTTGGTTTGTTTTTCAACAAGAAAGGCTTTGGGTGTTTCAAGGCGATCTTCCTCAAATAGCGTGCTCTTCGTGTTTGAGATTCAAGCATGTAAGCCCCGCGCCGAGCATGCACCTGCAATGCTGAGTATTGGCCAAGCACCCAGGGGCAGCGTAAATTTTCAGCCAGAGCTACGAGCCGTGCTGTATTTGCAGTGCGTAGAACGGTTTGTAAAGTTGCGACCCCGCTGAATCTGGGCAACAGCAGTGCGTGCACGGCGAGAGCAACGAGTGCAAGCAGGCCACGTGCAGACAATGCAGACGCAGGCTTGGCAACTTGTGCTACGCGTGCCGTGCACGGCCGGGAGTGACGGGAGCCCGTGCCGGGTCAGCGCGTGACAGTCCTGCAAGTCTTTGCATCCAGCCCACTTTCGCAAATGGAAGCAAGCTCACTTCGGGGCTTGTGGAGAGGAAGTAGCTTGAGGTGACGAAGCGAGCCAGGCTGCATCAGGCAAGTCCTCGCCCAGAGGCTCGGGACATTTGTCTTCAGTAGGCAACCTCGGCAACCTCGGCAACCTCGGCAACCTCGGCAACCTCGGCAACCTGGCAAAATTTGCACGAGAGCCTTGGCCTCTGTTTGTGGCTGGCCACGACACCCCGTTGAGCTGCGTCAAGGCACATCGCTGCCATCCAGGCGGGATGCGTGCCCGCACCGCCACGAGCGTCCTCTGATGCACCTCTTGGAGACCGGGAGCGCGCTCGACTGCCTGGGAGACGGACCTCCTTGCCTTACGGCCTTATAAGGCCTTATAAGGCCTTACGGCCTTACGGCCTTCTGGCACTTTGCTCACAGGCGCAGCTGGCACCACTAAAGAACTCATCACCAGCACCTCAAAACATTGCTGGGAATTGACAGCCGTATTTGCCAGTCCGCGGTCACTACACATGATCGTTTCCCTGCGAGACAAACCCAGTGACCGGCCGGGGGCGAGAAGCACGGCTTGCCTTCATTGAAGCGAGGCTGGCCTCGCCACACCACCTTGGACACAGTGGACATACGCATGCTCAGAGGAATCAGAGGAAGGGTGTCGCCCCCAACCCACAAGTCGGGCCACGTGCTCGAGACGAGAGGTCACATGTCGTCTTCCAATGTCCTCCTGCGTGTGCAAAGAAACCAGCGACCAAGCCACGGACCCTGAAGGAAGAGCGCGCACTGCGCGCACCCTGACTCAACGGAGTCAACGGAGTCAACGGAGTCAACGCCCGCTTTTGAAATGCTCAACGAAAGTTCAACACGAAACGGCAGCCTCGAAACCCCAGGCGAGCACCAACATGGCCCGCGGCGCGTCCGCGCTCCGCAAGGTGAGCGTGCACGGCGCTTCAGCTTCAGGCTAGCCTGATTCTCGACCGCACCCCTGAGCCCCTGAACTCCCTGAACTCCCTGAACTGTGTGGACTCAGAAGTCACATGTGGCAAAGTCGGCCCGAAGGCCTCTTCTTGCAAATTAGACATCTTCCAGGGCCCATCAGGGCCCATTCCCGTGAGCCCCCAGCCGTGAGCCACATGCTTCCGCTGCAGCTCGTTCCCAGGAGGGGTGACTCCAGGGCATTCGCATCTGTTTGAGACGCACACCAGGTCCGCTTCACGAAGGAAGGATGATGGTGGCACTGAAATGGGTCAGGTCGCATGCCTGAACTCGTCTCACAGCAGCTTGTAGCTCAGGCAGAGCCAAGACACGCAAAGTGTTGCACGGTGCACGATATTTGCACAAACAATGCCTCAAACCGGAAGGTGCATAAACGGTGCACAGTACATGATTCTACAGTGATCATCCACTATCCGCGGTCAAATGGGCGAATAAGCGAACAGCATCTGCACTGAAGTGCCTGATACCCTGGAGATGCCGCGGCCAAAGGGAGCTCTCTCTGCTCCAATCAAATCGCCGTCGCAGTCTTCAGTATGGAGCTGTGTGCCATCATGCGCGCATTTGCCTGGCACGTGCTCTGGCACACGCTACAAGCCGCTCATTCTTTGAACTTCAGTTTCAGGCCAACCTTCAGAAACCTTTGCCTCAACTCTGAGAGCCTCGGGTGCCGAAGGGTCGAGCGGGCCTAGCGGGCCTAGCGGGCCTAGCTTGCAAGGTTCCAAGACACTGAGCGATGCAGCCACGCGTAAGAGAAATGTTGCTGCCATCAAATCTCCATAGGCGCCTGACACTTTGGCCAAAGACACGCGCTATCGCTTGAACCGTGAACGGGGCGCATGCGCAAGCTTCAGGAGGCTTGGCCCTTGGTTCCGGGCCCTCAGGGCACTCGCTTGACGACCTGGAGACCTGGAGAGGCACCTAAACGTCGCGCAGAACTGCCGTCCCTGCCCAGGATTCCTGCCTTCTTGCTCACAGGCTCCCGGAACTCGGAAATGTTCCATACAATGCCCAAGTACATGCTTTACAGAGCTTCTACAGAGCCTCAAACAAGGGACGGAGCACACGTTGCAGCTTCCATGCTGGCAGGCCTATTGAAGGGCCTTTCACGCCTTCAGCATTGAGACAGGTCTCGTTGGCAAAGTTGATTTCTGACTCGTGAATCTTCGAATGAATCTTCGAATGGCTCAAGATGCTCAAGATGCTCAAGCGGCAACAACACGCTCACGAGGGGAAGCCGCCTCCATGGCCTGGTGTAAAGCTTGACAGCCTTGACAGCTTTTTGCAGTCCATGGAACCCTCTGTATGCTACCGCAATGCTGGAAAAAGATATGGCCAGATGGTTCCTGGAGACAAGGCAGGAACAACAAGAACGGACAGCTCCAGGCAATGCCCACCGCACACTTGGACTTTACTACCGGTTCCCGGCCAGATGCCCCGCTCTTTCAGCGGCCCAGTTGTGCCTCGTTCCTTTGGATCATCTGGATCCCAGACTCATTGGCTGCGCGCCCTGACAACTCGGGGAGCCTTTGCCTAGGCGATGCCTTTGCCGGGTCCAACGAGGTCCAACGATGCCACACAGCAACCGTAAGCAACCTTTGCTCTTCGATGCTTTAGGATCCAATCGCTTCCCGTGCTTGAGCTTCCTTTGGAGGCTTAGGCCCTTTAGGCCTTGGCCTGCGCTCCTGATGCCGAAAGTTCCCAAGACAGGGGTCCGGATCTTTATGCTAGGGGGGGGGGGGTGTTACGTGGAGGGGAGGTGTCATCTTGAACAAAATCTCAGCTTGGACAATCTTGGAGAAAAACTGCCGAGAGCAACTCTCTTGGCTTTGGCAAGCAGTGTCGGCATCTGCTTGGCAGGAACAAGACTCCGAGCCCTGAGTTTCCAGATGCGGCTGGGCAAGCAACATGACCTCGGCGACCTTTGTTAGCGGCCAGCAGGAAGACTGCCCAACAAACAAGCCGACTAGTGCCAGCTGCCTGTCAGCGGCTTGCTGTGAGCACATGCCGGGGCCCCTATCTGTGCGACACGCAGAGTATCTGGGAAACAGGTGCTTAGGCATTTCGACAGATTGTTACACCCGAGCGGCTCTAGTGGTTGGCCTCAGTAGCCGTGTCCCCAGCAAGCTAAACTGAAACATATTCCCGATAACGAGGAGCTCAACATCAGCACCGTCGCCCAAAGTCAGAACTTCGCGGTCCTCCACCCTGGGACTTGGACTGCCAAAGTGTTCCTCGAAGCCTTCACCACGTCATTGCAACTGACCGTGCGGCGTTCTCAGTTGTCTGAGAGGCTGCTGCAAAGCAGCCCTTGCGGAGCACGGCCTTGCTGGTAGGTGGACATACGCATGCTCAGAGCAGAAGTTCACCAGACAAAGCGCCTGCGGACCTGGATATCCTATCCGCATTGGGCGCCGCCCACGGGCATTTGGTACCATGTACATGCTGCTCAAGGTGCAATAACAACTCGTAGCCATGCAGCATCATGCTGTCTTAGGTCTGCTTGGCGGCTGTTGCGGGAAGGGCCTTTAGCTACAATCATGTATCCTCTGAGGCTTTGGCAAGCAGTGTCGGCATCTGCTTGGCAGGAACAAGACTCCGAGCCCTGAGTTTCCAGATGCGGCTGGGCAAGCAACATGACCTCGGCGACCTTTGTTAGCGGCCAGCAGGAAGACTGCCCAACAAACAAGCCGACTAGTGCCAGCTGCCTGTCAGCGGCTTGCTGTGAGCACATGCCGGGGCCCCTATCTGTGCGACACGCAGAGTATCTGGGAAACAGGTGCTTAGGCATTTCGACAGATTGTTACACCCGAGCGGCTCTAGTGGTTGGCCTCAGTAGCCGTGTCCCCAGCAAGCTAAACTGAAACATATTCCCGATAACGAGGAGCTCAACATCAGCACCGTCGCCCAAAGTCAGAACTTCGCGGTCCTCCACCCTGGGACTTGGACTGCCAAAGTGTTCCTCGAAGCCTTCACCACGTCATTGCAACTGACCGTGCGGCGTTCTCAGTTGTCTGAGAGGCTGCTGCAAAGCAGCCCTTGCGGAGCACGGCCTTGCTGGTAGGTGGACATACGCATGCTCACAGGAATGGTTTTGCCCCCAACCCACAAGTCGGGCCACATGCTCGAGACGGCCTCGACACACCACCTTGGACAAAGTGGACATACGCATGCTCAGAGGAATGGCGTTGCCCCCAACCCACAAGTCGGGCCACGTGCTCGAGACGAGAGGTCACATGTCGTCTTCCAATGTCCTCCTGCGTGTGCAAAGAAACCAGCGACCAAGCCACGGACCCTGAAGGAAGAGCGCGCACTGCGCGCTCCCGGACTCAACGGACTCAACGGACACAACGGTCTCAACACCCGCTTGTGAAATGTTCAAACGAAGTTCAACCCGAAACGGCAGCCTCGATCCCCCAGGCGAGCACCAACATGGCCCGCGGCGCGCCCGCGCTCCACAAGGTGAACTCTTTTCTCTAGCCTGATTCTTGACCGCGCTGAATCGTCCGAACTGAGCAGCGTGGACTCGAGATGCTCGAGTTGAAGATCTGCGAACACGCTGCAGAACAAAAAAGCACAGCTCAACGGCAGTTGTGTGCTACTTGGCCATGGCCTGGCGGCTGCCAAAATCTAGACTCAACATGTACTCCGAATCGGGGAAAACGCCGGGAGCAGACTAGCCGACCATTGGATCCCATCATTGTATAAGCGCTTCTGTAGGAGATGCTGCAATTTGTACTAGTAGGCTACTTTTGATCTGAGAACCCAGCAGAGTTAGGACTTCCCAGGTTTGGGCTCCGGTGACCTGGAAGCACCCAAAACGCACGCAACGAGAAGGGCAAGAGGTGCAGTGCAAGCTGGTTGGCTTCGATCTGGCTGGGACCCTTATGCCAGGTGACTCAGGAGGACCGGCAGCACATGTGGCTCCTCTGCGGGCAAACGAAGAAGATGTACGATTAGCTGACCGATGGCTCCCGCGTCTCTGAAGGTCGTTGGATTTTTCGTGCCAGCGCGACTTGGCTCATGTGCTCGAGGCGCTCACAGGCAGCGCAGTGCTTCGAAAGCGGCGTGCAAACGACTTCCTGGCAAGAGGTGCATGGCGGGACCTGCACTGAGGCGAACTGCTAATACACCGCAGCCCCACACCTAACAAGGCAAGTTGTGAAAACAGAAGCTTGACGACCGCGGAAGCCAAAGATTTCACACCGAGCTTCGGCCCACTGGAACCCTAAACCCTAAACCCTTGCGCCTTTCGCCTTTCGTCCAGGAACCCCCTTGAAACCCTCAGCTCTGAAACCAAAGCCTGAAAACAAAAGCCCTAAGCCCTTGAGAGCCACAGAAGTTTCAGTGTACAGCCTTTCGAAGAACCCCGACAGCCTGCGACAATGAAACGGCAGAGCACGTTTGACATGCGAGGTGGGCAAGACGCATCCAGACACGGCAAACGGTTCAGTACCATGGCATCTTAAAGAGTCTGAAGCTGTTCAAGCGTGTTGGTTCACAATGGGGTTTCGTTGCAGATGCCACTGTGGTTTGAGTAATTCGAGGAACCGGGGTAGAGGCAAAAAAAAGAGAAAGGCAGAGGCCTTGCGGCCTTGCACACGGGAACTCGACACGGGAAGCGAGAGCTTGGTCGCCCTTGCGGCCCTTGCGTCAAAGAGGCACATGTGAAATAGAAGTCAGATGAGTCAGAGATGAGTCAGATTTTCATTTGAACCACCCAAATTCCCACAAAAACAACGCCTCAGTTCAAGCTTCTCGGCCTTGAGATTCTATTTCACTTAACGCTCACGGAATCTCACTCGTGTGCTGCATGGATGAGCATTCACGAACCAAGGGCGAATCAGCAACCGAATCTAGTTGAGGTTCCACATCCAACGTTCGTGCGGTCAGGACTAAGCTGATCCGTCTCAAATACCGTGCTCCGTGAATTTGAAACACCTGGCCCTGAAATGGCAAGGGTACAGTCAGTCTGCGGAACACTCCGAGTATGCTCAGTCTACTCCGAGTGAGATGCGGCTCGAAACGAATGATGCGGAGTAGCATCGAGACAGCTATAAAAACAGCTAAATGTTGCTTGCCTGAAAAATTCGTGCTGAGAACTGAGGCAACGAGTGAAGTGGTTGGGAAAGGTCGCTGTAGGCAGCGTGTGCAAGCTCTGTGCGAGGCCTGGGAAGCGTGCCCCGGCATTCCATCCAAAGCCTCAAGTTCTAGGAAATCGACCCTAGGCTCCGTGCTGGTGAGTCACAGCAAAGCCAAACTCAACTGCCTCATCACGACAAAACGAGAGCTAAGTTACACATGGCATCTTTGTGAGGACGAGTCACTGCATTTACTCTGTGCACCTAGGGGCTACCTGGCTACCTGCGGGCCGCCGGCCACAAGATGTTAACAATCCGTGGACATGCACTTCTGCTTCGCGGCGCCGGAACTTGGAACGGACCTAGAACTAAGCCCTCAGCTTAAACGAGAAGTACAAGCGTCAGACTCTTCAGAGTCTCGTAGCACAGCACACTTCCTTGGCAGCCAAGCCGAACATATTGCTACAAGCGCTTGGGGCCTCGTCCTGCGATGTGAGTATCAGCCCACATGTGTCACGGTGTCACGACACTGTCACGGCTCATGCTTTCTGCAGTTCCTCTGCAGTTGGGGATGCTTGCAGATCGGGTGATATTCGTGGCGTTGCATGTCCTGTCCACTCGCTCAAAGTAGTGCCTCGGCTGCTCTGCGAACCAGGGAAGTGTCCCTAAGCCTCTTGATTTGGGCATTGTGTGAGGGCATCAGCCTGGCTAGATCCTCCCAGCAACTTTCGGGCACATGTTGTCAGCAAGCAGATCGCTGCTCAACAGCCGGGCAAGCACAAATGCTATTCGGTCGGAGTCATACCTTGGTCTTGCCCCCCCACAGGCACAGGACAAACACGCACTGACATGGCGCTGAGGCGCTACCAGGGTTGAGGTTCAGAAGCAGCAGAAACTCCGGGAAGAATCTGAGTCATGAGAGCCACCGGCCTCTTCAAACCCGAAACCACCTAAAGCCAAACTGCGCTTTGGTCAGCTTGGCTTTCAAGACATCAGAAAAAAGGAAGTCAAAAAGAGTCAGAGCAGCACCAGCCTGAGCGTAATTGGAGGCCATATTTACAGAGGCCTCGCCTCGCCTCGCACTCACAAACTTGTCTTAAGTGAGGTGAGAGGAGTCCTTGTGATGTCTTTAAAAGGGATCGTAAGCACAGATCGCACAGAGGCCAGGCCGGTTCCGGGTGAGGGACCTTCTTAATTGCACGTCCTTCGGCGTAAGCTGCGCGCTCCGTTATACCAAAAAGAGCGTGCCCCCTTCACACAGCATTGATGCACGGGGAGCCTGTCATGACCCACGGTTGAAAGGGAGGCAGTGTGCCAGCTTAGCCTCTCCTGGCACTAAGCCTGGTCCCCATGCTCACCGCCTGCACATGAAAGTGCTGCTCCCTCGTTATCTGATGTTTCAATGATCCGGGCTTCGACCAAGTGCGTGCCATAGTCAGGGTCAGAAGTAGCCGCAACAGCTTATCCGCTCCGAAATTGTCGCAGAGCACCTGCCTTTGTCCGCATCACTTCACATGCCCACAGCGAGACTGAAAGTATGGTCCGAAGGAAATTGCAGCAGGCTTCATGTCTTCGCCCCGTGGGGTGAGCGACCTTGCTTGTGGTCTACCCTCCTACTTCACCTACAAGTCCGGCATAGTTGCAACCTGAGCATGTTCAGAGCGAGGAGTCGTTTGACGCTTAGTTTGCAAAGGCATTCGCCGTGAACTGTTGAACCGTACAGAAACCAGCCAGCCGCAAAACTGGGAAAACCACCAGCCTTAGCGGCCTTAGACTTTGGATCTGTCCGGCTCTGTCCACCACACGTGACATGTGACATGTGAAAAGCCTTAGCGGTGCGAGCCGTGCAGACACTTATCTGCCTGGGGAAGTGCGGATCTTGTGGCCTCTAAGGATCACATCGGCTTTATACAGCATAATTACAATTTAGTTTAATCGTGTTGAACTTTTTGGCCACCTTGGTGCGGGGCGGCTGCTCTCTGCCGCGGAGGTGCGCGCAGGGCAAGCTTGGATGGTACGAGGAACGTCGCGACTCCACGGCCCCGGGCAGACGGTCACATACGGTGACTTTCCGTGCCAATGGATTTGTATCTGAACCGCACCACGGCCCCAAGCCCGACTTCTCTCGGGCACTGGCCTTGCGAGCCTTGCGAGCCCCGCGAGCCTCGCGAGCCTAGGCGGGCAGCGGTGTGACTAGGACTGACCGGGTGTAGATGTTCGTCAAATCGGGGCACGTCCAATATCTCACCAAACCTCGCTCAGTCGCCCAGTGGATTCACTGGTACACCCGCTTCACTTAGACGTGTCGTGCGACTAGGCATGGCGAAGACTCGTCAGGTTGGCTCCAGGCAGTGTCCCCCCCGTTAGTCGCCGAGGCATCGATATCCCCGGTGTGTTCCCGGTGCAGGCCCCCGCTGCCGTGAGCGGTCAGAGAGAACGCAAAGAAGTTGGCTTAGCCCTGGGCCATCAGGAATGCGCTAACGGTGCGTGGCTAGGATCCGGGCAGTGCTTTGGAATGCGCTGCGCGCTACGCTACAGTGCTCTGGGATGTCGCGAAAGACTTGGCCAACTTTGGAAAACACTACTGTGACTACTGTGACTACTTGGGCTTCGAAGCCTCCCCGTGGTCCCTTTGTGTATCTACATACATGTTCGAATTCTTTGTGACGGCTCAGCGAGCGCAGCAGCAGAATGATGGTCTGCAACTCTCTGAACTGCCAGGATCTATGACTCTGCTCGCAGATGGTGAGGAGGTTCTCCTGGCAGTTTCCCCGGCACGGTTGGATCACGACCGCGCTGGGCATTGCTGGCCCTCTACAGGACTGCCGCACGAGTTCAGGCAGCCTCACACGCTGCGCGACACGCTGCGCGACGCTGGCTCCATGCTCAGTTCATGCTCAGTTCGTCGAATCGAGGGATGTCCAGGTCGAGTCGATATGAAGGGCACGTCATGCACATCCACACAGACTGTGTTGACTGTGTTGCAGCCCTCCTCGGTGCTGCGCGTCACAGGCAAGCCCGGGAGACTTTGAGGTGAGCGAGCACCGCCAGGCACGGCAAAACCGGCGCCCCAAGTCGGGGCGCCCCAAGCGGCGCAACCCCAACCGCCCCGAACCTGAGGTCACGCCTGAGGTCACGGATCAGCATTTGAGGCCCAGGCTTGGGCACGGGCCGCGAATGTCGCGAATCGCGGCCTTCAAGGCAGCCCATGCAACTGTGACGTGCCGTGACCCTGCAAGGCTCAAAGTCGGCTTAGATCTCAGTGCTCCCTTGGCTCCCAAAAGATCTCAGAAAGGCTACGAGACGATGCTTGCATCCTCGAGGCCGCGATCCGGGATTGTCACACAAGTGTCACAAGTGCCACGCACATTTGCCACTTGGCTGCAGCTTAAGTCCTCAAAGCCGTGCCTAATTTGGACGGAACATAGAACGGACCAGGCAAGCGTCTGCATCTAAGCAATCTAGGCGAATCGTGTGAGGGGGCCTGGATGGGCCTGGGCGCCTTACATGGGCCCCAATCCCGGCATCTAATCTGCGCCACAGGCCCGGCTTCAGGCCGTTCGTGGGCCATCGCGGGTGGTCAGTCCACGGTTTGGCGAGAGCACGCTCGAGAGCACGCTCCCAAAGGCACAAAGCCAAGGAACACCCACAACACAAGCATCAGGTCCCAACGATCTCCACCACCCTGCAACGAACTCAGGTCGGGACGCGGGTGGCGCGCCTCATGCACACTTTACGGCTTTCGCGCATGTCACGTCCCAAGCTTGCAATGCCTGGCAATGACGGAATGACGGCGTTGCGAGCGCAGTGCGGGGCCTACCTGACAGTACCTGACTATGGCAGCATCGTTCTGGCTATGGCCGTCGGTCCTGCAGCTTGCTCGAACTGGCTCGAACGTGTCTTAAGCTTCAGGGAGGCAGCAGGCCATGCGGAATCCACCAAGTGAGCTGTGAGACACCGTGCATAGCGTGCAACGCCATGCAACACCCGTACTCTCCTGCACGATTCTGCACATTATCAGTCGGCCTGTCTTAAGCCCATGACGCCCATGAAAGGAACGGCGGGCGCTGGATCGTGGATGTGGGAGTCCGCCATGCAAGCCTCCCCTTCACTGAGAGAGAAATTAGAGGGAGCGCAGTGAGAGCGGCGGTGGCAGGCTTTCCTTGTGCCTAGAACCCCAGAACCCTCGGATGCTCCCGGATGCTCCCGGTCGTCCTGTCGCTCGCGCTCGGGTGCAAGTCAGCTTGGACGCAGCAAGGCTCTGAAGGACCTATCGGAGGTTCTGCCGAAGGCTGTCTGGCAAGAAGGACAAGCTCAAGGTCAGACTCCGGACTCCACACTGCAAGCACTGCAAGAAGTTCCATGGCAAAGGGTAAGCCGGAAAAGCCGACCACCCTCAGCACCTGGCATGTCCTGACACCACGGCGAAGCAACTTGGAAGAAGCTCTCAACAGCTTCGCGCCTGCCGTGGCACCCCGGCTGCGAGTCAGAGCGCAGGGAATGCTGGTATTTTCATATGTGTTCTCATGCGCTTTCCCTCCACTCCACAAGCTAGGCTTTTGCCAGCGACCAAACCGCTCGCTCCACTCGTGATGGCTGCTTTCGCGGGCCAGCGTGGGCTGCCACCTGACCCGTGCGCTCTGCAATGCTCTGCAATGCTCTGCCCTGCTCTGCAATGCTCTGCAATGCTCTGCAGCAATCTGCTGTTCCCGGACTCAACTTGGCAGCCTGCATCTGAGGACCATGGACATACAGCCAGCAACAGCGTGCTGGCACATGCTGGCATGGCTCTAACGCGCTGACTTCCGGAGGAGATTCCTTAGCGTTGAAGCGGCTTTCGATGACATGCAATGCAAAACCGAGAAGGCCTGCCTTTCCAGAGTCTGCTCTGCCACCCCAGGGCAAAGCAAGCACTCAGCGGAAGAAAAAAGCAAGACCCGCAAGACCCGAAAGACCCCAAGCGGTTCGAGTCAAGTCAAAGCCACTTCGAACTCAACGCCAGTGTGATGGCGTCGCAACTCCTCATAACTTGCCCCCGAATGCACCTACATGTAGGTGCGATCCCGCGCCCCCCCAACTTCAACCTGCACGTTGTATTCCCCCCTCTTCGTCGGGGCAGGGGTGGGCAGAAATAGTTCTGGAACTTTTCCAGAAAGATGCACGTTCGGGCACAGTGTTGAACCATTGTCGCGGCACTCATGGTTGAATCATGATACGCACTAGGATCATGACAAAGTGCCTTGCCAGACAGTCCCTGTTGCGGATTGACTTACCGCGCCAGTCCCCTGTTGTCAGAGGAATAGGTCCGGCACCAACCCCTAAAGAGGAGCGGCGACGACCCGCCCCTCCTCCAAAGACCCCATTCTTAAAGAGGGGGAATGCTTGGCGCATCTGTGGGGTTCCAGACATCTGAGCAAAGCTCCACGCGTTGCTTGGAGACGGCGATTGAACTCTGGCATGCCATGAGCCACTCGTCCGGACACCTCCGCAAAACACGCTACACAAATTATGCGACAGACCTGGCCTGCACACCCAGGCAGGCCCTGAAGCACCGCTCACTACCGCATGTCGTGATCCTGCCCCCAACCTACCATTGGCTGAACAGGACATAAGCGCTGTGCTTCGCTCTGAAACTGCGCGGAGTCGAAGCGGACGAGGACAAGAGCATGCGACCCCGCCTGGCCGGGCTACGTTGAGCATCTCTCACGTCCATTTCCCACCGTACTGGCTGTGAGAAGCCTAGACACATGCAGAGGCGACCTTTTGGCGCTTTGGCCCAACTCAGATGAGGGCCAGTACAACTAGACCAAGATCTGACAGTGCCGGAACATCCATGAATCTACGCGACCGGAGATGCACACGCCCAGCGGAGTCCAGCGACGATGCCTCATTGTTGACGCACGCAGCTCTACTGCATCAGCGGCCATCAAAACGTCCTCGTGAGCCAATGGCCGGAGTGTCGCTTTCAGGTGCTCCCGTCGCTTTACAGTGTTTTGGGGATCCGGTGCTGTGCTTGATGGACTAAGGTGTCGCTTTGGGATTCTTCGAGGAGACCCCCGACGAAATCGCCGCACACTGCTCTCTCATCTGGGGGGTGTCGCTTTGCAGGTGTTCTCGTCGCTTTGCAAGATTTCGCGCTTTCGTGGACGCCTCTTACAACACTACAAGCAACGGAATCTTGACACTTGCTCATGTGAATCCTGAGGTTCGCACCCTGCTTCAAGACATTCAGAAGAATCCGGAAGCGCCATAGAGAGGCAGCGCGTTGCGATCGGTGAAAGCCTGGCTGTCCTGTCCCTGAGCAGGGCATGATGGCTTCTGACGCTAACCCGCAATACGCAATGACAACAGTCACATCAAGGCATTAGCCGGAGCAGCTTCCCGAGAGGATTCTGCCGGTGCACCGCCCTGCCCCAGACCATGTCAGATCCAGGATCTCCCCCACCCCGGCGCCAAGGCCTGTGCAAGCATCGGTCCGGCAGGCACGGCAGCCCTCACTGCCCTCGCATGCCCTCGCTGCACGTCTTCGACGCGCAGAGGCTTCTCCAGGACAACTGTCTGGCACCCGCCTAGCATGTCCTGATCCTCCTGGCAGGCAGATTGCCATCGACTCAGCGGGACATCGGCGCGGTGCAGCGCCGTGTAGCGCCGTGCTGCATGGGCACACCTGGACCTGAATTCGTCTGAAACTGCTCGTGTCCCAGGTGGGAACGGAGCCCGGCTGCTCCTCAGCACCTGCGTACTTCTGCGTGGCCAAGAAAGATAACCGCGGCCCTTTCGGAAGTGGCTGTCAATCCACGGGCTCAGAAAAGTCAGCATGCTCAGTGTTTGCATCCAGCACAGGGTCTTAGCAATGTACCTCCGCAACCATGCCGACCATTTTTGCATGACCTGACCTGCTTCGTCCTTGAACGATACAAGGCAATGAGAGGCTGATGCGTTCGCTCTTGCAGCTCGACAGACTCGACAACTCTCAACCAAGCGGCACAGGGACGCGTGGCAAAGAGCCTTCAGACCCGCACATCAATTGATTCCCATAGTCGTCCACGGGAAGTCAGAAGAACAGAGACCCCCGACCTCACCTGGCATGTTCAGGGCTCTGAGTTCGCGCAAGCCCGTGTGGCCTCTTTTCATCATGAGCTGAAGTCCTTGAAAGAATACACATTCGGGGAAAGCAAACCGATGCTGGAGACACTGGTGGAGGCTCCAACCAGGACAGTCAGTTTGGGCAACGTCTTCATTGCGGGTCGATCGACTGCCTGGCTACTGTGCAACCTTCGCCAATTGCCCGAAGGCACAAGCCATCACCACTGTGAGGCACATTCGTGGCACATGCAACAAGGATCGCAGATTCTGCGGTTGAAGCCGTGCCCCCTGCCCCGTCCCGGAACCACGTCCTGCGAGCAGAGGGGCACAGGGCCGAGCAAGGAATGCAAGACCTTGCAGAGGTTGCACCCTGCATCGATGGCTCCCCATCCTCAACTGTTCGCCTTCTCATGAAAGGGCATGAGCGCTGCCTGGAAAGGCGCTCGGAAGCTAGCATCCAGAATCAAGCAACCTCCGGAAGCACGTGCACGGAGGCTAGAAGCCCTTTCCTACACCACGCCACTACGCTTACTACGCCCTACATGCCCTACCAAGCCTATCGCGACTGTCGGAAGCAGCTTCGCGAGATCGCCGAGCTGACTCGCGGCACTTCACGACTGCAAGGACCCCTCATTGTCCCACTTCCTTCTACTTCTGTCTCCAGAGCACAAAGCCTCATTGCAAAGACACTGTCAAGCCTGCAATCCCACAAAGCCACCATGTAACTGAGGCCAACCGGGTGGCCCCACTTCCAAACGTCACCCTCTGCTGGGCAATGGCTTGCCATGACATGCCATGCTGGGATGGCGCAAGGGCAGCCTTACACCGTGAGAAGCGGCCTGCCAGAGACTGTGAGAATCGTGAGACGTAGGCCCTGCAGCTAGACAGGGCTCCAGCGCACCGCCAGATCAGTTTGCCCGAGAGCACTTGTTTCGTGGGGCGTCGGAACACAAGATCAGGCAAGCTCCTCGCTTGCCGGAAGCAGGCACCACGTGGCGGCGGCAGTGCTGATTTGGGCATGTCGTGCGAAGGACATGCTTGACATACTTCCAGAGGACCAGGACCGGCAGCTGTTCCTATGGAATGCCACGCCGCCGCTCCGGACACACGAAACATCCTTCGGCTTTCTTAGCCGTAGCCCTCCCGGTACCAAGCTCCGCAGGCCTCAAAGTCCTGTGATCGCCAAGAGCAGATAGGAAGCGTAGGCAAGCCATGGGGTGACCAAGCGGACCAAGATGGAAGCAGGCGGGCCTGGCGGGCCTGCAACGCTTGCAGTTTCAGGAGACAGGCCTGCTCGCGCGGCTTGCGCGGCTTGCGCGGCTTGCGCGGCTTGCGCGGCTTGCGCGGCTTGCGCGGCTTGCCGTCAGCCTGTCCGTCCGACCCACTGACTTCGGGATTCGGGAGCACCGAGGCCAGCTTATGTAAACGTAAAGCTTGGCCCAGCTTCCACAGTGATGACACTGAACTGCCGCACTTCAACACATGAAGAACATGCTCTCGCCTCACACATCCAGGGCCGCCCGCGACACCTACCAAGCTGTGCGGTACCCACTTGGTGCCTACCGATCATCCAAAGGTGCGACCCTGTCCTACACTTCTGCGCGTGCTGTCCCACTGTCCCACTGCGCCAAGCACCCCGACTTGCAGCATTCCTCCGTGCGGCATGGCTGAACCCCTGCACCAATGGACATGTGCCGACAAGATGAGAGTCAGAAAAGACATTGTGCGGGAGTGATGACATACCAAAGACGTTGCTATTCGGTTCTATTTCGATACGCGGGTCGTGCTTGAAGTCATGCCGCTGCGCAAAGTGCCGCGCTCATGATCAAGACGGGCAGCCGGTAGCAGCACTGGAGAGTCTGCGCAAGACTCATGCTGACCTACTGGCTACGTTGCCTACGTTGATACGGATTTCTCTACACATGCTGCCTAAGATGAGACCTGGGCTTGTGACGGATTCTGCTAAACATTGCTTCAGAGAGGACACGGTGAACTGTCCATGGAGGCTTGCGAGCCTGGGCCAGATATTCAATCATGCCAAAATCTGAAGCTTCCGTACTTTCAACATCTTAGATACTGAGGACTTTGCTTGCCTCTTCTCAAGGCAAGCTGTTCTGATGGTCGCTTCACCAAATGAGATGCCGCGCCCCGACACGTGCCGGAGCGCTCACAGGGCTCACGGGAAATATGACTTGGTGCTGGAAAACACGGTTCATTCATGGCACGCCAGGATCAGGCAACCTCTGCACTTGCTTGCGCAAGCGGAGGGCCGCGCAGCAAGTCATGCGTGCCCTGCATCACACCCGCGGCATGCTCGGAAAGGCGAAGGCATGCTGGCGCATGAGGGATGGAACACTGGCACCCACCAACATATTGGAGCGCTTTACGTCAAGCGGAAGGCAGCTGTCAGCGCAGTTTCAAACGAGATTGTAGATTCATCACAGCGGCATCATCCCTTAGAGCAACCATGCGGATTTGAAATGGGTTTAGGGTTTCGGGTTTGAGGTTAGGGTTTAGAGACCCTGGTTGCAAAGTGGGACATTCTCAAACCAACCGAAGTCAAAATAACGGTTCGGTCAGTGGCTGCATCCAGCATGCAGTCCGGTTCCCGAGGTACCTCTGCGACAATGACCGTTCGTTCACGACTTCACACTTACAATGCGGCATTCTAAGATTCTTGAGGCACTCAGCCGATACGCACTTCAGACTCGGCAAATCTGGGCAGCACTACCCGCCACTCTTCGAGACACCAGGAAGGCATGAGGCAACGATTGCCTGCATCAGCACATGACCTGTTGTTGCCGAACATGCATTTGTGCTACTAGCATCGTCCGTATGTGCGCGCTGATATCCGCACTGTGCATGGGGCAGTGCATGGGACTGGCCACCACGGGCGACAGGTGGTCAGTGCGTTTCAGCTCACGGCGTTGCCCTGTGCGTTCGGTGCCAAGCCTTCGAATGCCCAGAGCAGCTTTGGACAAGTCGGAACCATAATTGCCGCCGTTTGGCAAGCTGCTAGCATTTCTTGGGAACCCCATAGACATTCTTGACTTAAACCAAAGAAGAACACCTGAGCTGTGGCAAGGGCTGTTGCAAACATGGAGGAAGGCAGAGACGTCTTGCTGTGGCCTCTGTGACTTGTGCAGGCAAAGCCTGGCGCTGGTGCAGCTCCATGTCTAAAGTGGCTCGGCAATATCCAGGGGCTCTAGTCTCGTACACCTTCGCCTGCGACTGGGCAGAGCTGTGCGGTGTAGGAGAGAGCAGTCAAACAGAAGCAGGTTTAAAGTGTAGACGTCGTACACTACGCACGGCCACCGCTAGAGATCTAGGGGCTAAGCCCTAAACAGATGCCTATGGGATTAGAGCGCAGAGGGCACAAGAGGGCACGGGCGAGCGCGTACGCAACATGGCTGCACAACTCTTGCACCGCCGCGCTTGCGCAGCCGCTACAAGCTTGAGCGAGCGTGGTGCGCGGGATGTTGCAACAATCTTCGACATGCCAGAGAGGATGCCCAATGCTTGCCCTCGGCTGCACATGACGCCGTGCACGCCAATGCTTTCCAGATTCCTATGAACTGGTTGAACTGGTTGAACTGGTTGAACTGATGCCATATCTTGCACAGCCCGGTCATTTCGTCTTCAGCTCGCATGCACGACTTCGCTCTCTTCGCTGCTCGGTCCTCCAAGAAACACATGTGTTTTGGCCATGGGGCCGAATTTGCAAAAAACACACGGAGCCCTTTTTCATTATGCTGTGCGGGCGCCCAGGCCAAACATTAGGCCGTGGACCCGAACTTTTGCCTAAAGAGCTCATCTGACTCACTCGGCATCATGGTGTTCGGCACTCTCAGCTACGATGCAAGAGCGTTGTGCACAAAACCTTTGAAAGTCAAGGATAATGGCTGACTTGAGTCCCATAGGAGTAGGACAGTACACGAATGTTTAGACTGTCTGCCTAGTGAAGTGGTCAGTTCGTAAAGACTTTCTGATCCTCTGTATCCTTCTATCTAGCTTGTTGCACCGCCCTCAGAAGCACTGGTTAGTGACTTAGTGTGCGCATAATGTCTGCGTGGCCCAAAAAAATAATCCCTCCATGCAGTTCCTGCGACTCTGTTGACTGTCACTGCTCCTGTGAAAATGAGTCTGTGCCCGGGATGCAGAAGGCAGCATGGTTCAGCATTCGAAGTCCGAGGAGACTGTCATTTTCAGGGAGTCAGTGCACTGCGCCACTCCTGCAGATGGCGGTTTTAAGGTTTATAAGGCGGTTGAGGCCAACTCCTCGGCGCAATGGCGTGGAAAGCGTTACACTGCCGTCAGCAGAGGCCTGCAAGACACAAGCCATGCCAAGCCAGGCGCTGTGCTGGCAAGCCTTTGTGAGGTCACGGCGGGCCAGGGGTCAGGGGGGTCAAGGGCCAGGGGTCTCGGGGGGGCAGAGGGGCAGGGGGGCAGGGAAGGAGGTCAGCAGATTTGAGCAACCGCCCCTGCCAAGTGAGGGACCGGAATGCAGGAGCAAGCAAGCTCCAAGCACGTGCAGCCGGGCGCGCTGTAGTCTCCGCACCATGCTCATCCCGCCCCCCAGTACTCTTAACGGCACAGATCATTCATTGTCTCTCTAAGCTACAGCTTCCTGACATCCTCAGCGGCGATGGCGAGGGAATTCAGTGACCTAGCAGTGGGAGTCAGCGTCGGAGCCGCCGCTCCACTCCTGGAGGGTGGCTAAGGCTAGCCATGCCAAGCAGGCAGGCATCGCTGTGCTGGCACGCCTGGTGAGGAATGCGGGAGCAAGCAAGCTTCAAACTTTTCTAAAGTGTCTAAAGCACATGCAGCCGGGCGCCCTGTATTCTTCGCACTGTCCACATCCCGCCGCCCTGTACTCTTAACTGCACAGATGATTCACTGTCTCTCCAAGCTCGTGTTGACACAGCTTCTTGGCGATGGCGAGGGAATTCAGCGACCTAGCAGTGGGAGTCAGCGTCGGAGCCGCCGCTCCACTCCTGCCAAGTGGTTAAGGCTAGCAAGCCCCGGCAGGCATCGCTGTGCTGGCAAGCCTTTGTGAGCTGCCTAGTGAGGGGCCGGAATGCGGGAGCAAGCGAGCTCCAAAGTTGCCTAAAACATGTATTCTCCGCACCATTGCTCATCCCGACCCCGAGTACTCTTAACGGCTGAGCTGATTCATTGTCTCTCTAAGCTGGTGTTCAACTTCTTGGCGAGTAAATGCACCGACCTAGAAGTGCGAGTCAGCGTCGGAGGCGCCACTCCACTCCTGGCAAGTGGAGAAGGCTAGCGAGAAGGCTAGCCATGCCAACTCGTGGACATCACCTTCCGCTGCACACTGAGGGCGTGGAAATCGCTACAACGCCGTCAGAAGAGGCCTGTAACACGCCTTGAAAACCCGAACGGCACAGTGCCGGACACTGCAAATGATAATTGTAGGAAAGGGTGTCCTACGTCAAATGCTAAGGCGAGCCATGGCCTACACCGAGCTGCGCCCATGACATGCTTGGGCTGCTTGGGTGGTGCGGTTGACCGAAAGACTCCAAAGTCGTTCATCACAAATGTAGGATTTAATGATCAACGCTACCTCGCTGGAGCGGCATCGGCTTCTAATCAAAAGCCTTGGGGCTGGAAAGTCTGGACGTCACTGTGGTCGCACAGCCTGGCCTTCTAGCTGCTGCACTCATGTTTTGGAGTTCCATGAAGGGCGGTTGAGCTGCAGGAAGTGCCGCAAGCGAGGTCCCCTGAATCTCTGCCGGCGCTGGCAGTCTCTTCGTACGTAGGGTAGTTGCTGCTAACGGCTTAGCTGTGTTTGTTCGGAAAAAACTGCACGAATTGCACGAGTGGTGCCTTGCGCAAGGCTTTTCCACTGCAACAGGTGGCCTGCTCGCAGCAGCATGATTTGTCGCCGCGGGACCCAAGACTTGCAACTGGGAGGAAGGAATTCATCCTTTTGTCGGAAACCTATCTGGAAGCATGTGCCCGCTGCCTTACGCATGCGTGATGTGACGAATGTGACGCACCTAACAGACTCGTGGCTGTAGAGCGGAGTACCATTGAAGTCTCGTACTCTGGCGCTAAGGCCGCTGAATCGGCTAAGCCCAGCATGCCCAGCCAATCCCAGTGCATCCCGATGCACACGCCATGCCCAGGATGTGGAAACCCTCCAGAGCCAGCTTAGTTTTCACGAAGCCTTGCACTAAACGGACATGGGCCACCTCAGCACTCACCCGGCTCACCCAAGCTGCACAAGATGGACAAACATGGACAGGCACACTAAACACACTTTGCATGGCACTCGAGTACCGAGATCCATACAATCGACCGCTCGATGGGCTTCACAACCTTCGCCATGCTCTCATATTGACTCATGAACGTCAGAACCTACAAGAAACCAAGGACTCGCCTCTCTGTCCGTTGCCATAACTGGGCAAGGCTCACGCGACGAGCAACAACTGCTTGAATTTGAGCAGCAAACCATCGGGCAGTCTAGAGCCGACTAGAATGCTGGAGACCACCATGCATCAGTCCTTGATCATCGGTAAGTTGATCTATCTATAACCTTGTCTTCGACGCCTTTAAATCGAGGTGGTGAGTACAATGAAGGAAAACTTAGCGGACTTAGCGGACGCAGCCGAAAATGTATCCACGTATCACCGGTATGTTCTAACAAAGGTGAAACCTAGCACGGGATACTGAAAGGGAGCTATGGAAAAACGAGCACACGAAAAATCAATGCTGGAAAAACGCCCTCGTCGATTTTTAAGGCGATACTCTCATGGCAATCGCGGGAGGAAGAGACTGACGATAGATAAGACCATGGAAATCACCGGAAGGGAGGAGTTTACAGCAAAGCTGCCAATATATCCGATATGAACAAGGTCTTCCAGGAGTTAACATACCATCTAGAATACATGATCGGTTTTTGAATCTCATTAAAAGGCACGATCCCCAGAAATCTATGTACAACATGAAGCCTTTTCATGCCATGGTCAAAAACAGCCACACCTACACCTTCAACGAAGAAATAGAAACTTTGGGGCAGACAGGAGGGAAAAGCGAGATTAAACTAGTGAAAGCCACCACCGATTACCACCTGAACGTACAAGAAGAACCACCCGAATACGATACGCCGACGACTTGCTTAAACACGTGGAGCCACGGAAAGCGAAAGGCGAAAAAACCGAAACCGAAACAGTACCGAATACTAATGATTCCCGAAAGCAACAACTTCACCGAAATCCTAGGCCGACCCTGCGACATGCCTCCCCAAAGTAAATACCGCTCGCGACACGGTATGTGAAAAAAGGCCAGTACGGCTACACCATGAGACCGCACCGCTGGCATGCCCCGATGCAAACGTTCGATTCACTTGTTCAGGCGTTTGGGCCAAAGGGGGGGAAGGGGAGTGAGAGGAGCCTAAACCACAACTAAACCCTCAGCGCAAGAGCGCACCTTTTGCATGGTTGGTGTAGATCCGACCCCACCACCAGTTGGTGATAGGATGCAGCGCCGAACGGACATATGCCCCGGCATCAAATCACAGCGAGTGAGACACATGGGTGAATTCGTCATGTACAAGATGCCTGACCGGACGTACCGGACTACTGGGCAGAGCGAAGCACTCAAGGCGCGGCATATGAAGACAGCGACATTCCACAAAGTGCCTCACCGGACAGACCGGACTACTAGGCAAACATGGCTTGGAGCAGCAGAAATTTTGGCCTAACTGGACGAACCAGACTACTGGGCCGATAAGAAGCATGGTGCCTCACCGGACATACCGGACTACTAGGCAAAGAAGTTGTACAGCCAGCGGACAAAGGCCTAACCGGACGAACCGGACTACTGGGCCACACGATCCTTTAGCAAGCGTCGGCAGCCCAAGTGGGCGCGGTGCAGAAAAGGGACAGGGAGGGCGGGTACCAAAACAATCGGCCTTCAAGCCATGCCACGGCGGGTGGCGATCATCTGAAGGCCCACGGCCCAACAGAAAAGGATCTCAAAGCATGTTCCCCAAATAGTGCAAGCGGTCCAAAACGCATTTTCTCAAGTTTTGTTTTTCCCCCAAAGAACTAAGCCCCACCCACCCGCCCAGGCCAAACTTCAAGAACAAACGATTTGGGAAACCCAAAAGGTTTGTTCAGGCGTTTGGGCCAAAGGGGGGGAAGGGGAGTGAGAGGAGCCTAAACCACAACTAAACCCTCAGCGCAAGAGCGCACCTTTTGCATGGTTGGTGTAGATCCGACCCCACCACCAGTTGGTGATAGGATGCAGCGCCGAACGGACATATGCCCCACCGAAGGCGTTTGGCGCGCATCACCACGGAGTTTTCTCGGCCAGCTTCTGTTTCTTCGAAGCCTTCTCCCGAATTGGGTTCCGTTCTTTCAAGGCCACCTTCGATGCTTCGTACTCATCGTAGCAAGCCATCAATTCCTCAAACAAATCCAGCTTCAGATCGGAAAAGGAAACCAGCCTCCTCAACGACATGTCGAATTTTGAGAAGTCACCATTTGTCAAATCGTCGGCCTCCGTGTTCTCTTCCCGTGGCCTCCACTGCAGCTTCACACGCAGATTGGAATGAAGGAGTGTCTCAGACATTTGCATCAGCAGCCCCATGAGCGGCCACTTCGTAGATGACCCTTTTGCTTCGGCCTGAGGGTTCGACCGATTGTCTGTTCCACCATAGATCGTTGCCAACATGACATTGCGACATCCAGCAGCCTGAAGGTGACCAAATGCAAACAAGGCCAGATAGGAAGCCAGCAACTCCGCGCTGGCTGACGCCCATTCACTTGCTCCATCCTCCTTAAACAACCAAGGCGCCATTGTCGGTGTGACTTCAACAGAAAACCAATCTGCTTTGCCCGGCACGTTCCCTTTGGCAAGGGACCAACCACCCAACACGACACGTCCACGCTCACACTTCGCATCCGTTCGAAAAGACTGGGTCACAAAGGGGGCCTGCCGCAAAGCGGGTACCAAGTGGTGTGTCAGCAAAAGATTCTTCCGGATGTAGATGAGCGAGAGATAAACCATCGTGGGAACGCGTGCGGTTGTCCCCCTTGCCAGTACGGCACACCAGGAATGCAGCGGAGCCAAGAAAGGTTTTAGCCACAATAGCAGTCTACCAACAAAAGTCATCCTGCCAGTGAACTCTACCATGGCACGACCCACTACCATCCAACTCGCAGCCTCAAGATCGTTGATCCAGCCCACTATCCACTTTGTGCGTTTGGATGAGAGCCCTGCAGACCACTGATCATATGCGATATGATATCCCACGAAATCAACCTTGATCCCACCTTTGAATTTGTGGTAGGCAAATGGCGTGCCGATTGCCTCGTACGCCGCCAGAGCCATCCAAAGCACAAGGAATTTTGTGTCTCCAGCGGTCACGAGGTGTAAATCATCCACGTAGACCACCTCCATATGCCAGAGCGTGGTCAAGATGCGTAGCACCCACCTCCCAATGCATCCGAACAGCCGGCTCCACCAGTAGGCGGCGGAGCTGATGCCAAATGTGCCGACAGTATTGAGCCATACGGTACGCGATGTCGAACTGGAACGGCATCCCATTTTAGGCCAATCCTTTCGCCTGACCTTCACCTGGCGATGAGCTTGGGATATGTCGGCAGAGATGGCAAACACTGCTTCGCCCGAGTCGCGCGCAAGGGAAACCATCTCTAACACCTCATCAGGTCCTGGTGTCTCCAACTTATCCAAGATGCGTATACGATTGTTCAAGTTGACGCCGTGAGTTCCGTCGTGCAGCGGCCTGATGTCACCATTGGGTTTCTCCACTGCACCCATGGCGGCCACCAAAAGCCGCCCTGGACCATACTCCTGAGCCACTGCTCCCTCCGTGGTCGGCAGCATGCGGCCCTTCTGCTCATCAGCCCGAAAATGCTCCTCAAGTTGCTCAGAGGACAATTCTGCTGACGTGTAGTTGTCCATGATCGCTTGAAAAGGTGATGCATCCAGTTTTCGGAACTTTTCACGACGGGCAAAAACCTGCGGTGTACGGGGCAGTGGCTCCTCGTCACCCAATGGCACGCCTTCTGCAAAGCACTCCGTTCCTTGAATCAGAATCTCCCAGTCAGGGTCTCCCAAGATCCGCAGAGATTGCGCTAGCATGTACAACAAGAACGGCTGGCGGTCAGGAACCCGAAGCGCCAGGGCCGGATCGGGCAATGTTCCCGCCAGCTCACCACGTAGTCTGTCCAGGGCGGATTGTGTGAAGGGACTCGATTCCAACCTTCCGGCAGCCAAGAGGAATGCAGACTTCCGAATGTCAGGGAGCTCAGCCAAAACGAAGTTACGCAAGATCCTTTGCATCCGTTCAGCATGCAAGCTCTCCTCCCATGAATTCAGTTGTCCCCTTTGGCCCGGGGGCCAACGGCCCGGGGAGCATAGTCCGAAGCCATCAACGAAGACTCGCTTGCCTGTATCATGACGACAGACCAAAGGTTGTCCAAATGCCCGGCTTGTACGCGGATCAAAAGGAAGTTCAGTGTCTGCAGTCTCTTCCGGAAGCTCATCCCCCGAATCCACCATGATCACTTCCTGACTGGCTTTTGTCGAGGGGTTCGCCTCGGCTGCCCCAGACGCCTTTTGTACCATGACCGATGCAGGAGCGTGTTCCCCCATGCGTGCGCGGTCTGCATCGGGCAAGACGAAGCCCAGCGCGGCCAGCAAGGCAACTTGCTCAGGTGAAAGAAGGAGTAGGTGGCGAACCATGAACCCCACGAGGACGATGCGGCAGCCGCGCCAGGGTTCCGTGGCATGAAGATATTTGTGGGCGTCCAGCAAACAGGGTCCAGCCGCCACGTCCAACAAGCGACCAGGTCGGGCCTGGCCGGCCACTGTGCGATAGACATCGCCCTCGGAATCTTCCCGCCAAACTTGCCCAGCAGTAAACTTGGAAAGTGACATAAGCAAATTGGGAAAGGGAGCATTGTGCACGTCCTTGTGAGGTGCCGTCAGTGTATTAGTGAAAACAACCAACGTAGAAAAGCAGTGTCCTGGAAAGGCGCCTCGAAGGGCTGCGGTCAGAACCTTGATGGAACATGGGGAAGAATGGCATGAAGATCGCAGTCCCACGAAACCGCCCCTGGCATAGGCCCCGGCGAAGAAAGCGCCTTCACCTTGATGCCCAGCAGCCTTGTGAGTAGCTTCCCGGGGCAGGAGTTCAGCAAGAGGCTGCAAGTCATCGGGTGCGAGGGCATCCATCCGATGAAGGAGAGACTGGGCCAATGTTTCAGCATCGGCCGGTGCTTCAGGAAGATCGGTCTGTTTTTGTGAAGAGGTTATGCAATCAACAAGATGCGAACAAAGTAGAGGTGGGTAACATTCAGAACCAGCGGTGCGCCACGTGCCTGAGGAAACGTCCCAACCCATCATTGATTCATGCCAATCGTGGTTGCACCAAGTCAAAGGACCAGTGTAGCGCCCATCAGCATCAAAGGTGGGCCAGCCATTGGACCACTGTTCCGCCAGTGGAAGATTGGACAAGAAGCGAGTTGGTTTGGGATGCAAGGCGCCAAAGGCGCATTGGTGAACCGCCCAAGTAAAACCTTCGAGTGATCGGATTTCAGCAAGTTGCCAAATACTTGCCGGGACATCCCCAGTCTCGGTGACACCCAAGTCCTCGGGATGTTCCCAGATGTAAAATCTGTTCGCTGCACATTGATATCCGATCGCCTCCAAACATTGTTTGACAAAGTAGTTGGCAAGCTTGACCAGAGCTGCATTCGATTCGGAAAGCCAAGGAAAACCCCATGGATGCATGCAGTTGCGAAGAGGAACTGGTCCTGATCCGTTCCCGACAGATCGGTGTCGGGCACGAGAGTACGTGCCGCAAGGCGGGCTGCAGATCAAGATGTCCCATTGTCCCGCACGGAGCTCCGAGAAGATATTCTCCCAGGGTGAGGACTGAGATAAATCATCATTAGGCGAACGCTTCACGTCAACCTCGCGTAGGATTAATTCAAAGGCATGCGCATCACACCAGCGTTCAAGGAAGTACCTCAAATCGCCATCGCGTGGAAGACCAGCGAACAAGTACAGCACGTTGAGCTGCGGGAGTCAGGTGTCGGTCTGCTTACCCGACTTCGCGAAATGCTCTTGCCAGTGCTTCCAGGTTGGGTGATCACCGAAACAACTCCGAACTTGGCAGCAGTGAACCATGCCACATGATCCGTCGCAACCAGAAGTTGAGTATGCAAAGCAAATGAGCCTGCCGTCCGGTGTTCGGCTGGCCAGCCCCCCCTTTCCTTTGCCCTTCCGCTCCTTTCCTTTGTCTCCTCCTCCCTTACCTTTCTTATCCTTGCCTTTCGGGGGTTTGCCACCTCCTTTCTGCCACTTCCATGGCTGCTCGCCACCAAAATCGGGATAAGCATTTTGACGCTTCCAACCATCGCCCTTCCAGCCATCCCCCTTGGCCCGATGTCCTCCCAGAGCGATGGGTGCCGTAAAGAATTGCTCTTTCAGCTGTGGATCATCGCACACCTCCTTGAGCGTAACTCGTAGCTCTCTGGATTCTCGAACTGCACGCTTGATGGCTTCTTTGCGTAATTCGTACTCATATGTCAGCATGACGGTCCATGGCGGTCGAAGCGTCACTTGATCCTGCTTGCCGGATCCCTTGTTGCCTGTGGGGATCTGCATGCGATAGACTTTCTCCCCCAGCAGATAGTTCGCGTAGTCCAGCCAGATCGTAGGATTCATGCCTGTGAAAAGCACCTTGTTGCGATACTTGGAAGCCAGGTAACAGAAAGCCGTCCCCTCAACACGCAGCACTGCACGAAGCTCCTCAGTGTTCTGAGGCATAACCCCCTTAGCCCGTTGCTTGACGATCCGCACATGACCCCCAGTGTCCACTGAAGTTTGTAACCCCATGGTCTTCACTTGCTTCCGGCTTGTAACTTCTGAAAGGCTCGACGCTGACAACTCCCCATTCTCGATCTCCTCCATCTTCGTGGAAACATAGTCGTCTGAAGGCTCAAAGCTCTCCTCCACTTTACCATATGTTGCTTCAAAAGATGCACGCATGGCTTGACGTTCTGTCTGTGTAACCGGCCTCGTGATCCCAAGAACTTTGGCCTCTGCACGCAGCTCAGATTCCTTCGAACTGTACTCCTTGCATGACTCCCATGCTGAAACCACTGATGCAACAGCCGCACGTGTCACTTGATCTGCAGGTTCCAGGGTATGATCGGTTTTTAGGGCCTCCCGCACCCCGGTCCGTGAATCCGCATATGCTGCAAACCTCTTCACATTCTTGAAATCACTCCCCAATTTGTACTGCAGAGCGAGGGGCACTCCACACTCCTGTAGGATATGAAGTAGATCAGATGTGAGGTTCTTGTCCAGGTAGTCCAGCGCATCATCGTTCGATACGCCGGCCGGCAGCGTGAGAGCAGCCGGCGGTCCGGGCGGCGGCCCCGCCATTGCAACGCGATCCGATTGCACCACCTTACAGATGCATCAATCCTGGCCAAGCGTTTAGGACGCAAATCAGGTATACTAAGAACCAAACACGAATTAGGAGAAATCAACCACCTCGCACAAATCAAGAATCTTTTACCGCTTGATCCTGAAAGGATCCGATCACGACCAACAAACTCACTAGTGCAGCACCTACCAGTTCGTGCAGATCCTACGGCCATTTCCACCATGGCCCAACCGGTGCGTCACAACCCGCACAACTGAGATTCACCTGCCACCTCCACCGTGGCTCTTGAGTGCAATTCGCGACTCTTCCGTTGAAACACGCAAGGAGTGCCTGCAACTACCCAAGCAAAATCCCAGCACCCCTCAAGCAAACAAAGCGCAAACAACCCTCGGTTCAATCACCTTATCACTCGGGGTCTTCACCGGCTGCTCCCAGAGGCTCTTCCTCAGTAAACTCTGAACCACTGCTGGAAGAGTCAGGGCACGCATCCATCTTTGGCCGGCAGAGTTTGCAAACTGCGTCGGCGATCCCCTCCTTCAAGACGAAAACAGGAGTCGTCTCAGCACATCGCTCCTGCCGCACCGCGCAGCTCTTGCTCAAGTGCAATCGACGAAATCCCCGACGTGAGATTGTAATGAAGTATGGCGCCTCCGGCATGTCATCGACTTCCACAGCCGAATACGGTCCAGGGAGTGTTGCATCCATGGAACCAGCTGAAGCGACCACGCGATCAGGCCCCACCTTCATACAAGGAAATTTCCCATTCAAAGACCACCACTGCTTCTCATCATCCCAAAGCAAAACCTCATGTCCCAGAACCACGGCAGCGCCATTTATGCCATTATCGTCAGCAAAGGTCTTGATAGTATGAAGCAGCTCCTCTTCCATGTATCCACCGTCTGCGTTTCCCAGCAAGAGGCATTTCGAAACATGATTTTGAATCGCCTGTACCACCTGCCGACTAGTCAGGATGTAATCCTGTGATCCATGCTGCGCATACGCCCAACGCCCCAAGAAATCCCGGCGGTCCTTCTCAACTCCCAGGGCCGCTGCCAGACTTGGAAGAGTGTGTCGCGCGCTATGTCCCGACCAAAACATCACGAGCTGATCGGGGACCAAGCGCGTCCTGTTCAAGCCCCAAGTATTCCCACTACCTCGGACCGGTGCCGTGAGCGACTTGAGCAGTCGTCTGCACTGAATAGCCAGCCCTTCGCCATCCATGTAAACACGACTGCCATGATCCCAATCTTCCGTGAAAATTGGACAAAGAAAATCCCTCGACCACCTCAGCTCCGCTGATGACGCCAATCGGGATCCTTCGAGCATCCAATCAAATCCCGACAATCCTGCAACTCTCGAGATGAACCCGTGCAATTCTCCAACCTTTCGCCCTGGCCCACTGGTCTTGGTCTTCTTCATGACAAATCGCATTCCAATCTGTGAAAACTTCAGGGTATCTGGATCAATGTTCTGAACATCATCTGCTCTCAACGTCCCCCAGATCATCAGAAGCAAAACGAATGCAGTCCACCGTAAGCCAATCGGTCCAGTGCTCTTACAAACAGCCATCTCCAGCGAAAGCATGATTGCAACAGTGAACATAGGGGCAGGACGCACTGCTGGCGCCTGAGCCTCCAGCTCCATGGTCCATGACCGGAAAGTCTCCAGCACCATAGGGTCTTGACTGAGACGGTCCTCGGGGGGGACCTGCCCCAGTGTCTCAAGCAATGAAACTGAAGACAACAGACAGTTCGGAACAGTTTTCCCCATGACCTTGCATTCTGCCCGCTCTTCCATGTATCTGAAAAGATGCGCAGGGGACCCAGGCCAATAGAGGTTGAAGCTGACTTCCAACCATCGTCTAAAACGACCCCAGGCCTGTGCTCGATTGCGCAGGGTCTTTGCTCGACGGCTGCCAAACATGCGAATCCATGCAGATTTCGTTTCACCAAGTGCTTCCATACGTGCCACACAAGGAAGATTAGCATCGCGCATGTACACCACAAGCTGCAACGCCCAACGTTCCCTCTGCTTCGACTCGAGCTCTTCCCTCGAGGTTCCTCTCGCCTTGGAGAGTTTCACCGCTTTGATAACTTGCCCGAGCGAAATTCTAGCAGATCCAGCCACCAATTGCTCGAAGACATCAGAAGAAGAGACCTCTGGACGTGGTATCTTCAACGGTCTTGACACGATTGATTCAGCTACGTCTCGTGCACGATAAGTACCGCGCGCATTCTGCCTCAATGTCCATTGCCAAAGACTGATACCAACCCGATCCACCTCAGCCTCAGTGAGTTGATCCTTAAGGAACTCTTTGACCAAGATGATTGCCTCAGCCTCGTCATCATATGAACAAGAAAATTGCGCAGCGCTATGGTAAACCTCTTGCACAGCTTTGCATAGTAGCGAATCATGCGTCCAGAGATTCTCCCATCCAGGTTTCGGTCCAGGGCCCGTCTCTGACATCACTTCTCATGCTCTGCAGCAATGCAATTTGAAAACCATGGCGACTCTACCTGCACAAACCTACCGGAAGACCCTCACTACCAAAACAATCGGCCTTCAAGCCATGCCACGGCGGGCGGCGATCATCTGAAGGCCCACGGCCCAACAGAAAAGGATCTCAAAGCATGTTCCCCAAATAGTGCAAGCGGTCCAAAACGCATTTTCTCAAGTTTTGTTTTTCCCCCAAAGAACTAAGCCCCACCCACCCGCCCAGGCCAAAAACTTCAAGAACAAACGATTTGGGAAACCAAAAAGGTAAAGGCTTATGGTTGCACTCCAGGGTTTAGGGCCTTTAGGGTTTATGTGGTTTTGAGAGTGGGATCGGTGGGGAGCAGTTCCTACGAAGCACTCTTTCGGACTTTCGGCGCTATGAGCTCAAGGCCTGCGGTAAATCGCGAAGTGAGAAAGGCACTCCCTATTTTGGGGGTACTATTAGATTAGGCTAGGTCCCTTGCTCCCTAAACCATTCCTTACCTCACGATTGTTTGTAATCGGTGGTTGCTGTCACTGCCCGTAGCCATCTTGAACATCCATGTACACAGAAATCGTCGCCTCATGCCTCTGCACCCATTGAAACATGTGAGAATAAGTAAGAAACCATTCCCATTGCTATGCACGCTCTCAGATGCATGTTCATATCGTCTGGAATCATAGTGTCAACAATGTTGGGGCTTGCAACCTGTTTGAAAGAATGAGAATACTTCAAACATAGGATCATGAATCTGAGCGGTTTTCGCCCGTCTTATCTTTGGCTTTGCTTCCTTCCTCTCCTACGTCTCGATCGGTGCTTTCGGTGTGCCTTTGCAACGATTCTTGTCGTGGAAGTCATTGCCAAATGTGGGAATTCACCTGTATCAGGCCAAATCACAGAATCATGGGTAACTTGCTCCCATTCGGCTGTGAACGGAATCGGTACTTGTATGGGATGTGGAACAATATCGCCTTCGATATCCTCAGCATTCTGGTTTCTTTCGACCAATTCCGGGGGCTGAATTCCACCATCATCCCCAATCCCATTTCCATCACTGCCGTCACTGAACCTGCTTTTTTTGGGCATCGAGCTTCTTAATTCCTCGTTTTCGCGCGAATTCCGTTACGTTTCGATGCTGCCGCTGTGGTTTGCATTTCGATGCCTTCCGCTGTGGTTTTGCGTGAGTTCCGGCCGGACTAGTTAGGTTGCCGACCGCAACGGCGCGCGCGGTGGGACGGAGCTTGGTTTCGACGCTCCCGCTGTGGTTTCGCGCGAATTCCGTTGCGTTTCGATGCTGCCGCTGTGGTTTCGCGCGAATTCCGGCCTCTCGTGGCCTCTGCAGCGGGGGCCACTTAGGTTGCCAACGGCCGTAAAAAGCCGAAGGTCCCTCTGGTACCTTGTCCCTTGAAAGCACAAACCCGACCTATCTAAGCCAAGTGCGCACACACTCTTTTTCACTCGCAGGCCTTGAGCCAAAAGTCACGAAGTGCGCAAACTAAACGAATTCAGTGGTGAGCTTAAACGAGCTTCAGAACAAAGTTCCTACTCGCTGCACACTCACTCAAAGTAGCGTATTGGGCAAAAACATACTCGTATGATTTCCTAGGGAAATCATCGAGGCAAAAACAGCGAGGATGGGATCACAACGATTCCCAATCACAAAACAAATCTATACAAGCTGATCCAAAAATATGACAAAACCATCAACGATCAGCCACTATCTTCCACCCCCCGCATTTTGCTGAGGGTTCATGTCAAAGATCCGAAGTCCAAGCACTGCTCGGCACTTCAACACTAAGGGTATGCCCTGGCCACATTCCCTTGGTGCGTACTCGCCACCAAAACGAAACAAACGACACACCAACCGATCTCTGACATTAAACTTAAACTCACGCAAGCTCCCACCAGAAGGCAGGTTGTCCTGAGTCCAACTGGTACCCAAGAGTTCGTTGTCAAATACACGTGACAAACGAGTCCACCTGTACTAGACAGGGATGTCTTGGAAAGTCTCCAAGAGTTCGTTGTGGCAAACACGTTGAAACGAATTAATGCAAGCTTCAGGCTCACCCCACTCTCAGTACGCGACCTCGACGTGGACATAGCCTTCAGTCTCGCACACTCCAAGAAAGAACCAAAACCTCGTTGGCAAATCGTAACGCAACCAACGTAGCGGCAGGTCCACAAAGACAAACAGGCAGCAACCAGAAGACATCATCACTTTGCTGCCGCTTCAACCAAGCGAAAAACACAGCGGCGGGCGGGCCATGGCAGCGCGGAAGCCATGGCATCCCTAACACGTCACGGCTGCAGGGCTTTTCACAACCCAATGAGGTCTGCAAGCACCTCAATCCAAATCTTCACCAGAAGGATCATCTTCCTTCTCCGCAACGTTCACATCTCGCGAAGACTTGCTTGGCTCAGATGATCTCTTCCTTTCATTCAGCATCTTCTCAAAATCCGCCCCACGCTCAAGCTTGCTCTTGCTTGCTCGGCGATATGCGCGATCGTTGCAGCATCCAGCACCGGCGAAGCCACTGAGATCGATGAATGCACCGAATCTTCTCGCTCAACTCGGGCCTTCTTACTCGCCTCCGCTTCTGCTGCTGCAAGCTCAGCGATCCTTTTCCGTTTCTTCTCTGCCTCGTCAAAACTCGCGATCTTGCTGGACGACCGCATTCTTCACCAGCTTTTTCAGAGCTTGTTCCTCAGTCTCCAGGTCACCAATGCCTTCGCTCAGCATTTGCCACACCTGTTGCCACATATCCGATGGCATTGCAAAATTGAATCTCCGTGGCGCAAGTCATCATTGCGATCATCTGTACCGTTTCCAACATCGTCGCGAAGACCAAAAACCCAGCTCGTGCGTGGTTCTTCCAACGATTGATCCATGGTGGGCGGGCGCTGCTTTCTATCTCATCTTTCACGCACCTTTCTGCTCCCAAAATGGGTAGCATGCACAGCATATCCACCATCCTAAGGATCCCTAGGTCTTGGTGCTCACCCAACAGTAGCACAGGGGTGATTCCCTTGCCTTTCAGACACAGCACGAAACTGATCGTCGCCAACGCACAGGTGGATGCTGGCACCTCTAGGTAAAGGATACCCTCAGTCACAGCCGACTCCCATAGGATGGCCTTGCCACCGACTTGCCCACGGAGATCCAAAATCCCCAACAGCTTTGAGGGTTTCGGGCTCACCTCACCGATTTCTTGCATCGGCTTCACCAGATTCTCGAAACTGGCTTGATACTTCATCCTGTCATTGTCTGACAACTCGGTTACTACCTTTCCTACATCGAGATCCTCGATTGCCATGCCACGACGGCATATCGCCCACCAAATGTCGTTGTACCATCTTGGCGGTTCCATTTCTGCCAAGTCAGGGAACAACACCGTCATCCTCTCCAATGACTTGGGCATACTCTTGGGTTTCGGGGCTTGCTGACCAGAGCCCTGGGAGGCATGCTTTCCTTCACCTTTCTTTCCAGCAGCCCTCCTTTCTTTTTCACCTTCCCGTAGGTGAAACGCATGTGAAGCATTCGTTCCCCACACCGTCACTACCGTCTTGCACTTCTCGCAGCACGGCTGCCTTTCTTCATTCCACCCAAGTCCAGATGCCCTGTCACTCCGGAACAGCCACTTACACGGCTTGCACCAAAAAGGTGCCTCCATCTCGGCAACCTTACCCGTTTTCGGGGTCTCCGGACTTCCTTCAGTGCCCATGTCATCCTCACAACCAGGTACGACCTCCAAACTAGGGCTCGCTTCGGTGGTGCTTGAATCAGAGTCTCTGCGGATAGACCATAAATCCATATCTCGGGCACGACATGGAGGACTCTCGCTGGCATCCCTGGGGTTTTCAAGATTTTTCAATTGTTTTGAGGGAATTTTCCAAAACATCACTGCAATTTTGTTCAGCCTGCTCGGATCCCTCCACTTTGCGTCCAGCCGCCTCTGCACACTGGTACGCCTCGAAATGCAAACCAACGTTGCGTCGGATACCACAGATCCGCCACACCTGCTGCACATCTTCACTGGGATGGATTCCAAGAGCTCGCTGGTGTTGACAGAATGTCAAGTGACTCAAGCACTTTGTCATGACATCTGCCACCATCGCCGCGGTTGGGCACCGAACGACCTTAAGGGTCTGAGCTTCTTGGATCCTCTCCTGAAGATAGCAGACGGCGATGTCCAAGTGACGAACTCGTCGACTCAGACCTCGGTTTAACAACACCGCTTTGGCTGAAGAGCTGTCGGCGTGCAACCGGATCTTGACCTCTGACTCTGCCAATTGGCCAATCAGAGTCGCCAGTCCCTCGCTCTCTTGCACAGCAGTCAAGATTGCTCTCAACTCTGCTTCACAGGAACTCAACGACACACACCCTTGAACGCGAGAAATTCCCTTTATCAAGCATCCTCTGTAAAAGATGGCAATGCCTGACACCGATCTCCGACCAAGTGAAGCCTGCGGTGCCCAACTGGCATCCGCATACACTTCCAACTGCGCCGCACATCACCATCAGGACCGTAGTACGGCCAAGCATGGTATTGTCCGTTTAGGAACCTAATCACCTGTCGAGTAAAGGTATCTAGCAGCTCTGTTCCGGATCCGAACCACTTGCTCTTCCCTTTTCTTGATCATTCTGGTTGACATTTCAGTCATGACCAGCACCTTCATATTGGGCACCGTTGGCCGTTGGCTGGTCTTTGGCAAAAGCACCAGTCACCAGGTTGATGAAGCAAAAATCCGCTTGCAAAGCTACAGGCCGATCCTGGACATCCTTGGTCCGGCGATGCTGTGTAGTCCCTCGAGTCATACGACAATGAGGACACTCAGACCACCTTGCAGATGGATCCAAGGACATCCAGCCCAGGATACTCCATATCCCATGACTCCTTTCTTCTCATGTCGCAGCGAAATTTCCTTTCTTGTGAATTTAACTTCCCAACCGGTGCTCACCATTTGCTCGGTGCTCAAGATGTTGCGCGCCACATCTGCGACAACTCCGGTCACATATACCGAAATCAAACCAAGATACTGCTCTCCCTCATACATCGGCAACAAAGCTCGAATGCGAACTCGCTCGAAGACACTCACTGGAGTATCATTGGCTGCTGCGTACCTCTCATTAGGTCCCAACGCCTTCCGATCCAAGATCTGGAACTCATCCAAGTATCTTTTCAATCACTGTCACTGACGCTCCTGAGTCGATCAACCACCATCGGCTTGCATCATCCTTCTCCAGACTCTTGACTTGACTCATTGGAGGTCTTATGAAGGATTGAACCGGGTTAGACGGTATCATCTGAGATAGATCCGTGGAGATCCGATGCTCCAACTCAGCAATTCGGACTCTCGTCTCAGTTTCCCACGACCAGTCTACCTCATCAGAGCTCCGGGGAATCCATTCCTTCCTCACCTCATCTAACAGGTCCTCGAGAGGTCGTAATACAGATTCCACTCGGGCCTCTGACTCAGGCTCATTCCACTCACCTCCAACCAAATTATAGTCATCAGACTCGCCATCTTGGGAGACTTCAGCAACTGTCTTCCCTTTGCCCTTTCCCTTGCCTTTCGGCTTTCCTTTTTCAGCCTTCTTCTTGGGACTTCCTTTTGCCTTGGCCTTCGCCAAAGCACTTGGGGAATCCGACTTGTTGGCTGACTCTCCATCCTTGTACCAACAATCGCGTGCATAATGTCCCTTTCCATGACACACATAGCACTCCACATCTTTCTTGCTCTGGCTTTGAGATCGTTTTCCAGCACCTTTGCTGGAATCACGCTTTCCTTTCTGTTCCTTTCCTTTGCCTTTCCCTTTTTCTTCGTTGCCCTTTCCCTTATTGGCTCTCGGAAAGGTTGAAGTTTCGTACCAGGGGCTTCAGACCACACCCTCTGCTGCACTTCAAACTTCAGAGCAACTCGCTTCAGATCTTCAAACGACTCACTGTTGCCATGCAACAAGCAATGGCTTCGGCATTTGTCCGGCAAACTGCGCAGCAAAACCATCACCGAATCAGCCTCCTGGATCTGTAATCCGCCAGCATGTACATCGGAATCGAGACTATTGAGCAACTTCGTATCTTTGTTCATTTCATGCTCAATCTTACAAACAATTTCCGGAACGCTTGGGGCTTTCACGGTCTGGTTCACCAACTGCGATCGAAAGTACAGGCATTCAGCTCGTGATTTCAAGCAAAATCCCTTCGCCAACAATCTCAACGCCACGAAGCCAGACTGTTGATAAGTGCTTTCACTTTCAACATACGTCTGCAGAATCAGAGAACTCTTCTCATGACTTGCAAGCGTCTGTCGCAGGATGTGCATCAATCGTGTCGAACGCTTCTGTTGCTCAACAGTAAGCCGATCCTGCTTCAGCCTAGACTCATCTTGGGTCTTCACTGCATGCATCAACTCATCGGGAAACACTTCAGAACCCAATCCAACCCAACTGGTCAACTTCTCCATCCAGGTCAAGAAGCCGAGCGCTTCCGAGATGCGATCTTTCCATGCCGAGAAGTCAATGGTCGGCAAACTGGGCAACCACTTGTCTGATCGGGCAAACACATCTCTTTCACCGTCTTTTCCACAGGCAGAGGCCTTGGTGGTGGACTCGGGGTCGCTACTCGGAACATCTGGGCCCCCTGCGCCGAGGTACCCACTAGGTGGAGGGTATTCATGCGTTGCTGTTGCTGCTGCATCATCCAATGCTGTTGTTGTTGCTGTTGCTGCACCATAGACGATGTCATCGTCTGCATAAACTGTTGCTGTTGCACCACAAGCTGTTGCATCATACCTTCCAAGTCACGCACTTGTCTTGTCAACCCTTGCACATCAGGCGGTGAACGCAACGGCATCACCGACGGTTGGGGAGACACCATAGGCAATCCCGGAGGGTGGTGACGGGCTTCCCATCTCTTGCTGAGGTATTCCAGGGTTGGCAATTCATCTGAGCCATACCTGGTCTCGTCCCAAACCCGGAAAGGGTCTACCTTTCGCCTTGTCTCCGCATATATGATGGGCAAGGAACTTCCACGTTCACGTCCACCTCTTGGACTCCTCGTGTGAGCCAAACTGGCTCCACGTGGGGGTGTGTTCAACATCGCTCCTAGACTTAGCTTCCCCTGCAGTCTTCCCACAACTTCTTCTAGTAAAAGTCTTCTCACCAGCACCAGATGGTCCAGACTTCTGAAGAACCTTAAATCGGTTACAACCAAACCCAGTTCCAGACAAACCTTGCCCGGTTTGGGCGGGCGCCTCTTTACGACGTCAGCAGCTCAGTACCTCCAACTGAGTGCTATGCCCTTGCTACGGCCCTGGCGCTTGTGTGGGGACTGTCTCTACGGACGCGTTGAGCAGTTTAGGTGACGGGGGTTCCTTGCCTTACCGCCTACCCATACCAACGCTTAATGTCTGTACCAGACGTGGCGCAGCATTGCTATGAGTGACGGGCAGTCGAGTGATTGGTGCCGGTAGGTTCTTGTTTGCATTGGTCTCACCGTGCTGGCCTTGCGTTAAGTTGTCTTGCAATAAGGGCCTCTGCTAGCGGTTGCTTCTTTGTAGTCACGACTTCTTTTACGCTCGCTGGCTTGTACAGTTTGGCTCTCTACGTAGATGTCTGTTTCACCTTGAGTGTTGTCCACACAAGACTGGCCTACTGGGCTGCTGATGCAGTAAAGAGGCGACCAACTCAAAAAACAACGGCGTCAGCAGCTCAGTAGGTTGTGACCTTCTAAGGGGGAAACGGGCCCGTCTCTCAGTTCACAACGAGGAGACGACCACCACCACGGAACCATTGCCAAAGACCAACCATGAGACCACCACAGAACCACCACGGAACCACATCGAACCACCACCAAACCACACCACGGAACCACCGCCAGAGAACCACCACCGAACCACGGAACCACTGCCATGGAACCACCACCGGAACCCACAGCTCAATCCGCACCACCATCCAGAAGTCAATCTCTCGGATGGCATTGTTTAAGTCTTTCTTGCTTGCCTTTGCAGAGAAAGGCAGAGACGAACAACACGTCTTTGCTGCCTGAAGGCCATAGATGCGACTTAGAAGAACTCTGAGTCGATGCCTTTGAAGCATGGCCACTGCACGCGATGCTCAGCCCAGAGCTTGCTCGAACCCTCAACCCGGACCTAAGGTGGAGTTTGGGTAAACCCTAACCTTGTCTTATCCAACTTCGCGTTGAAGTCAACCTGAACTCCAACGCAGGTTCAGGGAATTCATTTTTTTAAAAGCGGGCGCCTCTTTGCTACATCAGTAACGCTTTTTTTTTTCCTCTGGTGCCTCTTTACTACATCAGTAGCACAGTAGGCCGGTCTTGTTGGGCTCGACGAAAAGGGTGAAACCGAGTCAGCGCACACAACCCGCCAGACACAACACGAAACCACCAAAGAACAGACACCGAAGAAACAAAGCGAGCAATCGCGCTAAACTACTAGATACCCCACGGACTCAGTACTCGAGGTCGTCGTTGAAGTCCCGGTTCACAAGGGAGCACGGAGCTTGTGGGGGAATCGCAAATTGCGACATTGCCAGAGTCTCAAAACCACCATCAAGTAGCCATTGGTGCGACAGCGGTTATTCAAACCGAGGTCATCAGAAGAGGTTCGGATCACGTACTCGTTGTCGAGGACAGACAGCCGACACTCAATGGCAAAAGAATGTTGCAGGTCGGACTCCCTAGGGGGGATGAAAGATGTGCAAATGCCCCATGGTGGTCAGCCAGTGGGGACTTAACAGCAATCAAGACAAGACCGGCCCAGGGCACTCCATGGTGGTCAGCCAGTGGAGTAGCTCCGAGCACAGGGTTCCCAGTCAGCCTGGCGCACAAGTGCCCACCCTCGAAGGTGCCCGCGCACAGCTAGAGGGGGGGGCGAGAGTAGCGTCAGCTACCGATTACCTGGCGCACAAGGGCCCACCCTCAGAGGTGCCCGTGCACGGCCAGAGGAGGGGCGGAGTAGCAGCAGCTACCGATTCATCGGGGAAGGTCCACGGCGAGTTATCAAACCCTTAACGCCACAGGGTTTTAATTACACCTAGGGACCTCCCAGTCCAGGCATCTCGCACAAGGTTACGCCACTTTAGCACTGGCCTGCGCATCGTCACGCATCATGTCCCATCACCCTAACCCGCGAGGTACGTCGGTAAGGAGACGGGAGGGCTCGCATCACCGTCATGCAGCCACCAATGCGAATACATTCAGCACCTGCCAAGGCCGTTCACGCGATGGTTTACAGTTTCGCCATCACAGGTGGAGCAAAGTCGTGCCTCAGCAAGGAACATTGTAAGTGTCAACCTGTGTGCTCGGAAGTATAAAGTTGCCCCATGGTCGGCGAGAACAAAGGGGTAGGACCAGCCCAGAGTACTCCATGGTGGTCAGCCAGTGGAGCCTCTCCGAGCACAAGCGCAACGTTCTGTTAACTCACAAAAGCTCGTCCGCCGGGTAAAGCAGGTTGGACTGCTTCGTTCCAATCAGAGCCATCAGGTAAACCCAAGCAGGCGGGGACCCCACCTGCCCCGCAGGAAGCGGGAGAGTCCCCCAGTCGAAACTTCGCACTCAAGGCCAAGCAACTATTTCCTTGGCCGGTGAGGGTTGAGGGTTCAATACCCAGAATCAGCCCGTCCAAGCCCAAACCGACAGACGTCGGTGAGGAGATGCGAGGGCTCGCATCACGTTGGACGGCCAACAGGAGCGGTAGAACTTCCATTGTATACACTGCTTTGGTCCAGGCAGCACCGTCAGGCAACATCCAGGCAGGCGGTGAGCCTGCTTGTCCCGCCACAGGCCATGCGCAGGCAGTGACGGCCTTTTTGAAGGCCAAGTTGCTCCACAGGTGCTCAATGGCTGCTTGCAAGGGCAATGGGTGCATATTCTCTACGTAGAAGTGCCCAATACCTGGGAGAAGCAGCACCACCGCATTGGCCTCTCCAGGTCGTCATTCAGCCGAGATACCACAAAGGGGAGGGTCGCATTGCCATGACTCACTGTGATCCAAGTGTCGTCTCGTCCCACGATAGCGATGGGGCAACAAGTGTGGGCGACAGCTGGGTCTCAAAGCCGAGGGGTTCTTGCAGTGCCATAGCACAGAAACGGCCACCTACCCGGTCAAAGAGGGGCAGAAGAGAGGAAGGCTGGGCAGCCTTACCAGAGAGCCATCCCTAGAAGGGGCAGAGGAAAGGACGATTGGCCGTTGTACCGATGACAGAGCTAGAACATCCAGGCAGGACCGGTCCAGGGCAGTCCGTGCAGATGGCCAGTGGAGCAACCACAAGAGCCCCCCGTCACCACAGGCACACCGCGGGGCCGACACAGACGGGTGTTCACAGCTACAGGCTGTGAGCACACAGAAGACAAGCACGGTCCAATCCGTGACATAGACCACGAGAGGGTTGCCAAACCAAGAATATCCCGAGGTAGTCTTGCGGCATGTATCGGCGAGGAGATGTGAGGGCTCACATCACGCTAGGCAGCATGCCATGGAGGGACTCAAAGGCGCGTTCGCGTGGCGTCAGTAGGAGCCCTCAGATGACAATTTGCTGTCTATTGCCAGGGGCCATCCCAGTCCGGACGCCGGGAGCGATGGCCATCTGAGGTGGTATGGGGACGCGTACGGCTGGACATGGCCTGCATTGGAGGCAGCTCTTGCTCATCAACCCCCCACTCAGGGATGCCGTCCGGAATGGGGATCCTCTGTATCTTGTCATTGAGGTTTGGGCCGCGAGCCACATCACCCGGACAGCTTCCTGGATTTGCCTGTACTGCACAACACCTTCGTCCTTATACTGAAAGGGGAAGGATGTAACTGCCGCACGTAGGGCCGAAGGATCAGGGTCCTTGGAGGTGCCATGGCAGTACATCTTAAACCAGAAGCTGTTGAGTCGCTGCTTGGTTGGATGCTTAGCTCGCATGAGCCCCTTAATGGCAGCCCAGTGAGCAGTGGCTGCATCATACCACTCATTTCGGGGACGTTTTGGCCCATGCTTGGTGGGTGTGGTGCTGATCCCTTTCCAATGCGCTTCGAAGATGACTGGCAGTCGGAAAGGGGCTGAGACATCCACTTCTCGCAAAGCTGCAAGGTCAGTGGTTCGCAGCTCCGAGAAGCGCCAATCATTCACCTGTGCCGCGGGTTCGTCCTCCGCATCCGACATGTCATCCATCGGGCAGGGAGAGCCTTCGTTAGTTTCGGAAGAGATGCTGACGACCGCCGGCGAGGCTGCCGCAGTGTTCACTTCCACCGGCGCAGCCAAAGGCGAGGAAAGCAAGCACTCTAGAAGCAACACTCGCCGCAGAAAAACAGCCATTCTGTGAGAGGTGTCAGGCCATTCCAAGTTATAAACTGACCAAAAGTGTTCAATGTTTTGGTTGGCCACCGAGGCCGCAAGGGCAAGCCGGATGGCGTCAAGGAAATGGGCAGGGGGGTGATCCGGCCTAAATTCTTGATAGTGCCTTTGCCCAAGTGTCTCTGTGCCCTGCAGCGTGATGCCTAGGAACGTATTCAGGTTGGGCTGGGCAAGCCTGGCCTTTTCCACGTCCGTGTGCTGAGCAGCTGTGGTCCATGCCTGCAAGGCTTCTTGGGAGGCTTGGCCAGTAACTTGTGGCAGTCCACTGTGCGCGTCCATCACATATTTGGTAGTAGGGCACTTGGGACACCGATAAGCGCGGCCAGCTAAGAAGGCCACCATGGCTGCGGGCGGCACATTGATCTGCAGGTCAGTAATTTTATTGTCAGATTCAGGAAAACCAAGAACAATGGGCAGCCCGGCCGTTCGCTCCAGGGGACCTTTTTGGTGGGATTCGAATGCGAGCAGAAGTGCACCCAGCCAATAATCTGGGTCAGCGTAGCTGAGCATTGCAGGAAAACTGGCATTGATGACACTCGGCAAGTCCGACACCGTAGAGAAAAGATCCGCGATGTACTGCGCAGTGGTAAGAAAGCCATACCCCACCAGGGACTCAGAAAGCCTTGCTTTGTCCAGCTGCGGAGCCGGGCATTCCAACATGTCAGCAAGGTCGAAATGCTGCAATGCGCCCGACAGTCTAAGACACTGCGTGATGATAGGGTCATATACCTTCAAATACGCCGCCGGAAACGTTTCAGGCAGATGCAGTAGCGTGTCCGCAATTCCGATCAGCATCTCCGCGTCTTGCAGCTGGTTCGGTATGCCATTCAAAAACATCTCATAGGCCCTATATGCCCGAAGCTGCTGGCAGTGTGTTGTGAGGTGTTGCGAGTCACGCAGGCTCATGTAGGGCCGAGGTTTGACATTCTTACCAAAGTGATGTCCCGCTGCAAGTGCTCGCCACATGAGATCACAGACAGAGCCTGTGTTGCTCTGCATGATGGGTGCACAGGCTGGGGCGCTGGGGTCGCGGGTGCCGCTGGGCTCGCAAGGCCCTCGAGGCTTGGCTTTTGGTGGTTCCAGATGCTGAGAGCCATCTTTGTCCAAAACGAGAGGCCGACTTTCCTTGCGAGCTTGGACAGCGGGCACAGGCCTGGCGGGGATGGGCGTCGGGCCATGGGGAGGCATAGGGAGATACGATTTTGGTTCCGTCAAGCCAAGTGAGTCCGTGAGAGACTTAGCGCAAGGGGGCTGTGATGCCTCAACCGTCCCAATCCCCTCCGGAAGTGTTGCGTGCATGGGCCGTGTCCGGGGGCTGGGTGGACGTCGTACGCCAGGCGGTGGGTCCCTAATGTTGCCTCCACTACGGGGTGGACACGAGGCGGCGCTACTCCCTCCGATCCTGTGGGCAACTTCACTAGTGGGGGTCGTCGCACAAGCATCCGGAGCACTAGGACACGCGGCCGGCACAACCGCAGGATTTGTTGTTGCAAGCTCCTTCCTCAGTGGTCCTCTCTCCCGCGTTGGGGTGCCGCAGGGTGTTCGGGAAACGTCCCGTTTAGCTGCCGGAGGTGGGCTGACAGCTGCCGCAATGGAGCCCCCCGCGGTCCGAGGCTTGAGCCATGGTGTACCCCACCGCTCACCATGGCGCGCGTTGGCGACAGCCTCGCTTTGGGCTGGTGACTGCAGCGGCGTAAGAACCTCGACTGCAGTAGCAGCTACCACGTCGGGACTGCGACTACTCGCGGGCACAGGGCTGTTTCCCGGAGAGTCCACATCAATCGCAGTTTCGGAGGCAGCCCTACCCGTACGAACAGGTAGGAGGTGAAGACCGCGGGGGGCTCTCATTATGCCGGCCTTGTGTTCGAAAGCCGGGTCAGCACGTTGAGCAGATCCCCGTTTGGGCGGCGTCCTAATGTTGGTATCCCCTAGCAAGCAGGTGAGGTACTGGGCGACACAGCATTGGGCAAGGGCTCCAGGACGAAGTCGCGCTTTTGCAGACTAGCGATGGTGCCCGAATAGGAGTTGGAAGTGAAAGAGGGGCTCCCCCATCCTTCTTGCTTAAGTGTGCGGTAAAGAACTTCCCGCTTATCTCCCCAGGTGGCCTTCAAGGCCCACGCTTGATGCAGGGGTGGGGCTTCGAAAAGGTCCAGCCCTACTTTGCGTTCCGCAGGCAGCACGATGCTGGCTACTGTTCGTTCTCTGAAGGCTTGCTTGTGTAATGCCTTTGCAACGCCAGGGCCATCCATGCTCCACAAGCTGGCTTGTGTGCGCACATATTCCGCGCATTCAATCAGGCCTCCGGTTGCGCAGGCCGCCATCTGGAAGCATGCACCTATACCATCAGAGTAGTGCGGCGCCACGAAGACCAAAGCCCCAAGTCCTCTCGTGAAGGAGGAGGTGGCTCGGGCAAACCCTGCCTCGCTACTAAACAGGAATCCAGAAGCCCGACAAGTCACAAAGACACCTATCCCAAATGTGGGGCCAGTGGAGCAAGCCGTGGTGATAGCGCCGAAGAAGCGTTTAAGGGACCCTATGTGCTTCATGAGGAAGGTCCGAAACGTCACAAGGCTCCAAGTGGTGGGCGCGCCAGTCAGCGGGAAATCCGGTGCGGTTTGGTGGGACCTGGTGGCATAAGTAGCCGAGGGACCCCGCCTGTCAGCTCGAAGCGGCACGCCTCCGAGTACCGACATGCGTATAGAATGGCAGCAAGCTCAGGAGGGAGGCGCATGGATGAGCAGAGCGAGAGGTTGATGGCCGGTCCGACAATGGCCTTCAGCCCGGCGGCCTGCATGACTGTCTCGGCTTGCTTCGGTTTGACGATGCTCATACAGAGAATCGAATCCAGCATCGAGACGGCTGAGAACAACACTTCTGACGCTCCAGAGGAACGGTGGGGATTGCCCCAAGAGGGCATCTCGCCTTGCCCCTTTTTCCACGGGCCGGAACTTTGGGCCGTTTGCTGCAAAAGGGCCGCAGGCAAGGTGGCTGGCGTGTGGAGGTCGGCAGGGACCGCATTGAGACCACAAATCTTTTGCTCCAACAACTCCGTGACGAAGTGGTAATTGGGCCGCGATCCGCCAGCGGGCTGTCTGTGGTCGCCAATCATGACATCGAGTGCATGCTGGATGTGCGCCAAGATGGTGTTGGAGCCCGGTGTGCCCAATTGCTGGGCTTCATCTCGGAGGAGCAACTCAACGTCCTTTAGACGGTTAGTGAGCTGCGAGTAGGGAAAGCTAAGCCTTGCCACAATCGTACCATGCGTCGTGGCCACAAGTAGCCCCCGGTACAAATCGTGCACATCAAAGGGGAGCTTATGTGTGTCCTTCTCCTTGTTGCCCGGTATGCGAACGATGCGGCTGCGAACAAATTCATTGCTAGCAGTCGTGAGCCTATCAACCGCCTCGACATAGGCACGAACCGATTCATTACCATGAGCGGTGTACAGGGTGAGCCGGTTCGTCAGGCACGCAAGAAGTACTCCTAGAAACGCGCAGGATCGTGTCTTCCCGCTGCCAGGCGCCCCCGTTATGAATACAGAGGTACGGTTAGCGGCCAGGCCGTACGAGCACGCTCCCAGCAGCGCTGCCAGGTGTCCATCCGCCCCCCAAAAGGTATCACAGAGGCACGTAAGGAAGGCGGGACCAACCGCGAGCGCAAAGATGCTGGCTCGAGTCCTCGGATCGTGCTCGTTGCTCAACGAGTCATGGGACAGGCGTAGACGCTCCGCATGCCACAGCGCAGGAGTCCGGGCGTCCTCCTGGCCGGGCAGCGGAGAGTCAGGCAGCGTGGCTAACACGCCACTCAGCAGCGTCGGCGTCCATTCTTTGCGATGGGTTTGTTCCTCCGCAAGCCAAAGGTTAAGGAAGTTTTGCAAGGTGTTGGAAGCCCCCGGACCCGCAGTAGGCGATGCCTGCGCAGCTTGCGTTGCGTGCTTGCCTCTGAAGACTTGGCAGACCTCCGGGTGAATGAGCTGTGCCCATGCGTCGTGCCAGTTCCCCCTCACCACCAGCCCGATAACGAGGACAAGCACTAGATCCATGAGAAAGCCCGGCAACCAATGTGGCTGCCGGATGGCATCAAGAGGCGAGTCTTCTAGCGGAACGCCCAAGGCAACATGTTGCCGTTCCCTAGGCATGTGTAACAGGGCATCCCAAAGCGGGGTAGAGGCACCTCCGGGCAGAACTTCAAGCTGGCTGACTCTCGGCAATGAGGGTCGTTGCGCGAATTGGTTGTGCTGTTCATCAGTCAAGAGCAGGGCAATGGTTATATTGACGGGCTGCATGGCCTTACTTTCGCCAGGGCCGGTGGAAAGCTTTTTCGGGGCCTGGAGCTCTATAAACATGCCTGGGTAGGCCACATCTCCCTTGTCTTCTCTCAAGGTAACCAGCAAAGCAGTGCCCTTGGCCGGCACTTTACCAGCGACAGCAAACCATTTTGTAGCCCAGTCAGGGACATCCGCCAACTCCGGTGTAAGGAGCATGACCGACGCTCGTGGGTAAACTCGATGGAGAAGGCAGATTGGCCACGTATGCGTGCCGGGCTTTATCGCCACAGGGGTGGCGGCCCGCTTGACCGCAGCTTGCTCTGGGAAGTGACACTGTTCCGAGGGCTCCTCCTCGATTTCTGCTTCCGAGGCCATGGCTAAGAACTGATAACCCAGCATGTCAACCAGGCGTTCTAACGACAGGTGGGGGAGCCACATACCCAGGACAAGCTTCATCGTGGGACCAAGTTCATGATACGGGGGCGGCAAATCAGCCAGATGCGGCTTGGCATCCGTTAGGAGGACTTGGGTACAGTCGTTACGGAGACTGGCAATGCTCCGGTTCTCAGCGGAAGGTAACCGGAGAAAGGCCTCCAGATCGGAGCGCTTGATTTGCCGTCCCAGCACGGAGTTGATGAAAGCTTTAGACTTATCCGAAAGCTGGACAGAGCCACATGCAACCCCCATCAAGCCTGCCCGCACTGTGCGATCCATCCGGGGGTCGGCCAGGCCACAAATCTTTTTAGTCAATTCCTTATGCACATAATCCCCCGGCGTGAGTTGGAACAGCTCTTCACTTTGGACAAAGTGACCATAAGAGTGCCCACCACTCCCAAGCGACTCAGGTCCAGTGAAGTAGTAGAGACGCGCTCCCGCGCCAATCGCTTGCATTCTTGCTGCCTGGCTGGGCCGGAAGATACAAAGCTGGTCGCTCTCATGATGGACAAGACTAACAGCGTGCCGCAATTCCGAACCCAGGATATATTGCAGCATGGCCCGCGGCATGGCAATGCCGCCCAAACGTGCCTTGATGTGGACAAAATCGCCCTTGCAGTCAGGAAGCTTTTGGCGCTCATGCCATGCGATAGCCACAGCAGCGCCCGTATACGACCCCGCAGAGAAGCCCGTAACGCACAGTTTGCACTCACCAGCTCTCCCCGCGGCGAGGCCCACATGCAGAGCGGTCAGCGCAGCAGTATGTGGCATGTGCAAGTGGGCTAGGGCCGGGCACATTGTCAGGGAGGCTTCTACCGAGCTGATTCTAGCACGAACCGCCGCTGGCAGACCGCATCCTTCGACCTGAGGGTACAGAGCACGTGCCCACAGCTGGGCGGCTTGGGGCAGGAGCAGCAGTGCATGTGCGGCATTTCCGCTGGTCGAAAGCAACAACGGGCGTTGTGTGTCGTCATATCGGACTTTTTTGCCCTGGTTGTCCCGGACCGTTTCCATTTCTAAGCCAGTGCGCGCATAGGAATTGGCTGTGTGAATGATGCTACCCGACACAGTGGAGGGCGCATTCTCGGCCTTCCCATGCATCCCGCTAATGAAGAGCGACCGACATTCCCCTGAGGGGGTTAGGTGAGGCTTTGGGGGCGGGTACTGGTAGGCAGGAAAGGCAAAGGCTGCCAGGGCTTGTTGCACACGCATTGCAAGTCCATCATCCCAGTATTGACTGAGGCCAAGCGGCGTGACCTTTATGTCTGCAGCAAAAAGAGGCCACGGCAGATCCACCTGGGCCAGCCAAGCATGCGCAGCGGCGGCAAGAAGAGCAAGCGGCCCAGTGGGGGTATTGGGTCGACTGCGCCATTTCGGGGTGGCCCTGCAGGAAGATAGGGCATCTTTCCTCCAAAACATGAGGACTCCAGGGAAGAGCTGGAGCCGCACTGGTCCACTGCCTTTTTTCCCAACAGAGGCCCACAGAGGGACGGTGTCCCCGTTGCCCCAGACCGACTCAGGCAGAGTAGGCAGCCGCAACACACTCCCCCACTGCGGCAAGATGTGTTTGCCTTTGGCACCATATCCATGCACAAACGGAGGGGGTATAACCTCGGCGTATCGGTTCGCCATGAATAAGTCAGGACCAGGTAAGATTGCCAAACGGGAGTGCAAGCCGCCGTAGCCCCTGAGCAAGGGAAGAAATCCCTGTTCATACGGGCCTTGTCCCCATGTTTTGACCCCTCTGACCTGCCTGACTGGGGAGGCGCCAAACTGGATGTCGGGCTCTGGCCGGCCAGTATTAAGGTCGGCCGATTTCCACGCAACTTCATGTATGTATCTTCCTAAAAGCGCCCACGCAAACACAAAGTCAGAATGCTTGTGAGCAGTGGTTCCGGCAAGAGGGGTGTTGCGTAGACATTGCCGATAATGGATTTGGTCCAACGGCACCTGCTCATGCATACCAGGCAATGGAGTGGGCACTTCACTGGGCATGATGACTAGCTGCAGGGCTCGGCTTAATGCAGTACCAATGGAGGTCACCGCACTAGCGACGTTGCTAGGGATGCAAAAGCGTGGGGGCCGGGGAGTTTTGCCGTCCGGGGCATTCGGGTAGAAGATGACCAATCCCCCATTTGCTTCAAGCTGGTCCTCGGACGCACAAACCATGCCAATTGAGTTTGGCGAGCGGGCCCCACACGGTATGGACCCGTCCGGCGAGCAACTCCACGGCGAGGCTGGAAGCGAGCCACAGGGCTGTGTCTCGTCCGTCTCGACTTCCATGCTGCCCAGTGCCTCCGTCGAGAGGGTATTGGGCAGTAGATCGAGGACTGCAAACCTTCGCAGCTCTTCTGCTTCCCACCTGGCAGTGAACAAGGTGTCATGGTCGAGCAGCATCAAGACCACCCCTGGCGCAAGGACTCTGAGGACTGCCAGAATTTCGGGCCCCGCCCACGTAAAGTGCACCGCTTTCTTGGTGTTTACCAAGATGGGAAACCATCTCTCTTTAAACGGGCCTTCCCACTGCATGCGTGCCACCAAATGCCGGACAAAATAGGGGAAATGCGGAATAGACAAGAAGCAGCGACTGTCCGTGACTAAGAGCAGGACATGGGCGCCTGCGGCCTCAGCAGCCCGGAGCTGTGGAAGTAGGCAGCCGAGTAGTGCAGTGTAGTCGATCTCTGGGTGGAGACCTTGCGGCTCAGGCGGTTCGCCGGAAATGGCTCCAGAGGCCAGTCTCAATGGCAGGACGCCACTAGGGGCGGGCTCAGGGAAATTCTGATTACTTTCTAGTGCTTGCGCGAGATCCTCAGGCTCCGGAGGCCCCGGCGCATGGTCAGGACTGAGAATGCGAAGCTGGCATATGGCCTGCATTGCGGTCGCCGCAAGGACCTGTGGACCTGGGTAGCTAGGGACCTGCCACGGTGGCAGGTCGGCTGCAACTGGCGCGGGAGGTGGCCTCCCATGTGGAAGTCGCGGCTCAATCCTACTGACCGCACCGAATCGGCGGTGTGGGAGGGCGAGGACTATTGTCCGGCCAGCAGACCCTGGGTGGATTAGGTGATGGAGTTTGCCCGGGCCCGGGAGACAGGGCTGCCTCCCTACCCACTCCTTGTTCGGTGACAACACTCGCCCAAGGGGGAAGGTCTATCGCGTCACCAGGCAAAGCACTGTGCGCGGACACCGCTCGCCCCATGAGGGCACTGCTATGCAGCATGGTGCCGATGCCTGGCCTCCATGCATGCAGGAGAAAACAGCGAACCGTGGGTTGCCGGGCGAAGCAGACGGCGTTGCTGTTTCTCAAAAAGGCAGAGTGGTCCAGACACAACAAAGGTTGTATTTCCGGCGGAAAGTATCGGCACCAACCGGCAACATCGAGTTCGTGAGGCAGGATGACGCCGGCTTGCATCTGCCTGGTCATCGCAACATCACTGGTCCCTAAAGTGGCAAGTGCAGTGAGTTGCCCTCTCCTGGCAACGTGAACTTGGAGTGCTTGCGCTCCAACCCGGATCACATACGGTTGACAGGCATACGACTCCATGGCATCACTCACCGAACAAAACGAGCCAAGCTCATGTGACTACCGAACAGACAGAGGACAACCACGAGGCAACCTTCAGACACCAAGATCCCTGGAAGCCCAAACACCAACAAAGGAGGACACCAAGAAGGGGAGGACCAAACCCCAAGCAGAGCACACAGGAGAGAAGAAACAGAGAGGCGAGAAACAAACAAAGAAACAACAGAAAAAACCAGTCAGGAGCGTTACAACCCTCAACACAAGGGGCACCTCGTTCAGTCAGCCAGCCACCCTGAGCTTGAGCCAAGGCACATCCAACGCGCAACCTGAAAAGGAATGCAGCGTGTCGTCACAGGTGGCTATTACTTGTGGCTGCAATGTGCTGCATGTACAAAGCAATGACCTGGAGGCAATGGCATCCTTTACTTTGTCCGTGCACAGTGTAGCACCAGAATGCAGGCATACCTCGGTTGCTGGTCTGTCTGTAGCGACAACACAAGGCCCGGCGCGCATAAATCGATTAAAATGGAAAAAGGGAGGCACTCTCTACCCTGTCCCAACGACTACTCCGGGAGCTCGATATGGTCCGCCAGCAGCCAATCAGGGTCGCTCAGCAATGCAGGCCACACCACATGCTCCGGGTCCTTGCCGATAACCACCTGGCGGATGGTGAGGCCGGGGGCCCAAGGGTACTGCGTGCGTCCGTAGCCCTTGAGCAGTAAAGTGCGAGTCTTCGGTAAGGGCTTCTGTGACAGGAGGCACGCGATGATTGCCCCGTACCGAGTAGCACATCCGAAGGTGATGTTGAAAGGTCTCTACATCCTTTCGTCCGCCATAGACTAAATTCGTGTCTCTTCGCTCGTGGGGGCTGGCAGCAAAGGAGGCAGCCTAATGGGGCCCATGCAAACGCAAGCCCTGAAGGTCGCATGGGCCTCGGAGATTGCAATCTGGTAGGTGATGGTTCCTCCAGAACCGAGGCCCATGAGATATGTGGGCAAGGAGATGCGAGGGCTCGCATCACGTTGGACGGCCAACAGGAGCGGTAGAACTTCCATTGTATACACTGCCTTGGTCCAGGCAGCACAGGCGGTGAGCCTGCTTGTCCCGCCACAAGCCATGCGCAGGCAATGACGGCCTTTTTGAAGGCCAAGTTGCTCCACAGGCACTCTATGGCCCCCTGCCAAGGCAGTGGGTGCATATTCTCCACATAGAAGTGTCCACAACCAGGGAGGAGAAGCACTATCGAGTTGGCTTCCCCTGCATCGGCGCTTGTTGAACTGCCATGGCTCGCGGTGATCCAGGTGTTTTCACGCCCAGCTACGAGCGGAGGGGCGACCAATGGGAGCGGAAGAAGCTCAGCGCCTAGTTGGGTAGATTCGAGGAGGTACCACTCTCCGTGTGTGTAGGGTGAACAACACATGGTGTACTTGAGCATGCATCCAAACTCAAGTCCAACTTCAACGAGGACGAAGGTGGCGATCTGGCCAACAAAATCAAAAGCACAGGTCGCACCAAGACCCTGTTCGTAAAGGCGCAGGCCGTTTGGGTGGTGAACTGGTACTTCTGCACTCGTGGCGCACCGGTGCCATTCTCAGCTGGGAGGGGCAAAGGGGCGTTTTTTAGAACGCCAGGCCAAAAACCATGATGTGGCACGAGCAAGCAGTGTGGGAGGTGACCTTTGGTATGCGAGAAGAGATGCATGAAGACGGAAGACAGGCAGACAGGGCAGCGAGCTCAACCGAAGAAAGAACACCTCGTAGCTGCCCAGGGTGGTAGGAGCAATTCTGCAAGATGCATGCAATGTTACCGGAAGCGCAATTATGTGCGCCTGCCCGACGTGGCCAGCAAGTACATTATGCCACGCCACACTTACCGACCCCATAGCGCGATTTTGCAACCCCCATTGCTGCCACTCAAGGCATCCGCATCCATCTATCTCCCTTAACTGGAGGGCAAGTCCCTTGGAGCAACAGCGGTGGATAGCTGTAGAGGCAGCCCCAACCAACTCGGAGGACTTTACGTCGGCATCCAAGTGTGCACGAATGGAGACCGTGCCGGCCAGCTGCATAATGCAAAAGGTGATACTGGTCTCCAAAATGCAGAATTTGTTGTTATACGAGAAGAGGCAGAGCGAAGTGTGGATGGAAAGAGCCAAGAATCTTCCTAAGATGATCCGGCGCCAAATCCAGACAGAAGGCCATTGCGCGGGTTAAGGGTCAATGCTCCCAGAACGAGCGCTTTGAGCAAAATAACTGTCACGCATGTACCAACTATATTCGGATGGGGAGGGGTGGTGATCACAATGTTAGCAGTGATCAAACGACAAAGCGAATAACAGAGGAGCACGTAAAGGTAGGAGTACCATAAGCGGCAATAAAGCCCACCGAGCACAAAGTACAAGGGCAACCACCACACCCTCACTCAGTGGAACATTGGCACATAGCTCCACTGTCTGCGAACAGATGGCCAAAGTGAGGTGGGTCCAGCCAGGGGCATTAAAGCCAATAACGTGGCTCTGGATCTATTGTGTGAGAAGCAACAAGGTATGGCTACCACGGCCAAAAGAAGTGATCGGGGAATTGTTCACACTCACACAGTTCACGGGCAATGACTGTTGCTCTTGACGTTAAGACCTGGTGCATCACCCTACCCCATCCAGTTTTGTGCCCGATTAAAGCCCCGACAACTCTTGAGGACCACTTGGGAGTCAAAGAAAAGTGCTCCGAAAGTGATTGGGCAAGCGCACGTTCTCCAACGCACGAGATGGCCCGGAGATTTGATGAACTTATTTTCCATTCCATTAGCACGGTAGCGCGAGGTTGAGTGGCAGCGTCTAGCCTTGCAATGACTTCAATGAGAGTCCATGCAAGTCGGAGTTTTTCCTCATCCAGATCTTCGACGATCTCGTGAATGATCTGTGGATTACCGAAGGAGACACCTCGATATAAACGATCCTTATGGTACGGGGAAAGGGCTTCGTTCGACTTGCTTTCCTCTGAGAGAGCCACTAGGATCCCTCCCGCTGCAGCAGGGAGGACTGTGGGCTCGAAGTCAGCTGTGCTGGAGTGACCACCAATGGCTTCATGGTCACGCCAAGCCAGGAGGCGGCGTGTGGCGGCAAGCATGTTTGGTTGTGCCCGGGCGTTCACAACTGATCTGAGCCAAAGGTGCCGCCATCACGAAAGAGGGAGGGTGGTTGAGATGAACTACACGCATCACAACGAGGGGGTGTTACCCACAACCGCCTGCGCGGAACAGCAGTAACATCAACGCGTCTCCTTTTATCATCTCTTTGCCTCTCGACCTCTAGTATATCCTGAACTTCCAGGATAAGGCGCTTGGACACCCTGTTGGTGGTTGCCTTTGGGTGCTTTGGGAGAGCGGGGTTATGACACGCGATACCCACAGCATTTAACTCATCAACTGCCGCATTAAATTCACTCTTCGTGGTGGTAACAGCAAAGACATCTTGTAGGCTAGCAAATTCCTGGTTAGGTGTGACCTGTGGATGACATTGCTGCCCCATCTGGATGAGCTGAACCAATGCTTCAGTAGCCCCTTCGATGAAGGGTGAAACTGCGTTTCTATTTTTGACGTACACCCCGTCATGTACCCAAAGCACTGTGCCTGCGCAGTACGGGAGCATTGCAGCGAGCCCTTTTCGCATTACGAAGCTTTCCGCAGCTTCAAGTGCAAAAGTTGCCCAATTCCTGTTGTTGACCCTTGCATCCGGTTGGTAAAACGGGATTCCTTGCTGGATCATAACCTGGAGGGTAGCTTTAGCCTGCACTAAATGTGCAAGAAAACTTGCCAAGGCAGGGGGGATGGCATAAGCTGCAATACTCCCTTCATAAACATGCCGAAGGAAAGCATTGCTGTCCATTCCGACTGCTCTTTGCAACAAGTGCTTGGTTTGTACTGTTTGTGCTTTGGGCGCGCGTGCAAGGTAACTACTAAAAGGCTCCCTGGCTTCAAGCAACGTTGGGAGGGGTGGATGAGTAGGGCTGTGACATGTAAGGAGGCGCAGAAGCGTATAATGCGCACCTTTCATGTCGATTTCAATTGCGTTCGGCCCAATGGCTAAGAAACGTGTTAGCCTTTTACTCGTTTGCCAGTGCCTTATGGCATAATATCTACCCTGTGGGTGCAATGATGGCCTTCGATATTGGACCAGCCCTGGCCACGCTGTATCAAGCTCGGGGGGGGGCTTGATCCGGTTGTAGAGGCAAAACCGCAAAAGCAGTTCCGGATTCCAAAGTGGGGGGGCCTCAAGAGAAATAATTTCAGCTCCGGAATGCAAGTCCTGTATAGCTTGCAGGTGCCATTGCTTGGAAGGTAACAGAATAGGCGGAAAGGATTCAGTGTTTGTTTGCATATGAGGCTAACCCTCACCCGAGTCAAAGAAGACATCTTCATGAAGGGGTGCTTCGTAGCGGAGACTGTTAGCAGCGATTCCTGCCAGGTGGTCAGCAACTTTGTTGCCGACGCGAGGGACGTAAGACCAATGCACTGTAATGGGTGTATGCGTTAACTTTTGCCACATGTTATCAAGTTTTCGCACTAGGTCTTCCCTGTGTAGTCTCAAGGCACCAGCAAAGTGCTTTACAATGTTGATGCAGTCTCCCTGAAGGATAACCTCCCTGATTTGATTGCTAGCAGCAAGAGATAAGGCCTTGTCTAACGTTGCGTCAGCGGCGCATATTTCTGCAAACATAGAGTCTGGACAAGGCTGGAGTGGGATGGCGATCGTTTCAAGAATTACCGGGACTGGTCCGGGCGACCATACGACACCACCCGCACCACCTATACCTTCTTGCACGTGACAGCTGCCGTCAAATTGAGCAACAAGGTGGGTATCTTTGACAGGTTTTAACTCAACAATGAGTGGAGTACCTGCAGGGATTGGCCTTAATGCCGTAACTTTAAGGTGCAAATTGCCGCAATGACACATTTTAGGCCAAAGGGCAATATTAGGGACGCCAAGGGTCTGTTGATACATAGGTGCAAGCAAGTAATGCTGTGCATCTAATGTTGCCAAGACATCTCCTATATTGGCATTCCTGGGGGAGACGGTAATACCTTGGGCGCTTGCTTTAATTAAGGCAGAAAGGGGATGCTTGACCTCGATATGGAGTCCTCCGTCGTTGCAACAGGGCTTGCAGCGTTCCGTGTCAACCCACCATGCCGGTAATGCTTTGGGAAGTAACACCCTCGGGATGGTGTTCCAAAGACGCGACGCGAGCTTGGGTATGTTACTGATGTGTTTTGCCCGTTGCGGTGTCTCACACCATCCAGGGTGCCAGGTACATTGCTGTTCCATGGTATATCTTCTTATGGTCGCAATCCATGCTAATAGGACGGCACAGAATTTCTTGTCAATCCCTCCTTCAATATCGATCTTAGAAAGGGCAGTGTGACACAGGGAGTCAAACGAGGCAGTGCCAGCATATCCCAATGTGACTAGTACAATGAAGAGGGAGGCTTTGGTGACCACGCAAGCCGTAAGCCAATGCTCGGTTGTGTTTGCTCCCAGCCCACAGAGCAGGCAGTGGCTTTGGATGAAAGTACACTGGTGCTCATTGGGTATAGCCGCTCTGTAAGTAATAGTTCTAACCGGAGCACCAGGCATTGCCGCACATTGCAGGAGTGGTGCTTGGTTAACATCACAGCAAGGCAGCATGCAGCTGATGGTATGGGCAAGGTCATCAGGGCAGCTTTGGTTGAGATGACAGAGTTTGCAGACTGGCATGCTGCCGAACCCATTGTCATACCGGAGCTCTTTCCCTGTTTGTTTGCGTAGGCAGACTCTACATTGCTCGTCCCTAGAGGCACATTGCCTGCACACAAAATATGCATCGGCTTCTTCAACAATGGCCCATCTAAGTGCGTAGCAACGAGTGACATCAGAAGCTACGTTCTTTGGCGGGAGGTTTAGCGCAAGCAGAATGGCACATAGCTGTCTCTCATGTGCGTGGTTCGCGACTTTTTGTCGAAGATATCCTTGTGCCTGAACACAAGCAGCATTGCGCAAAACTGCTCTAAGCGCAATTTGCGCCTGCTTGAGCTTGCGACTGCCTGAGTGAGGGCTCACTCGAGGCAGCGCAGCAGATAGGGCATCATGGCACTTGCTTTTGAACTGCTCAATGATTGGTGAGTCTCCTAGGGTGACTGATTTCTGAATGGCTTGCCTGGCTTGCACAAGCAACGAATGGTAGAAGGGAAGGTTGGCCGCATGCGCATTTTCAAGGTCATGCAGGATAACGTTTAAAGCCCATTTGCCTCTCCAGCGCAGCAGTAGGCCAACTTTAGATAAAATGGCGCCTATCTCAGGATCCATTGCCCTAGGCGCTTTGATAAAATCAAAAACGCCCGCCATATGTTTGGCCTGAGTCCAGGGACGCCTTAAAATAGTTGAGCTGGCGATAGCTAGTGCTTTGAGCATGTGCCTTTTGGTGAAGGCGTACAAGGAATTGCAGAAAAGGGGGCAAGAGGCAATGAAGGCCGTATGGAATTGAATCCTGGCAGGCATTGATGCTGTAAGGGAAAGAGCTTGTTTATTCCTTCTCAACATATTGCACAAGGCCTTATCAAGGATCAGCATGCGCAAGGAAACATCTGACATTTTCCTTTGTCCAACCCAATGAATTTCATCAATAGACGTTGCTTGCTCCCATTCATATTTTGACATGCGGCCACGCAGGATAAAGCCCAACATTGTTGCAGTCTCAGCAATAATTTTAGACCCCCAAGGCGTCTTGTCGAGGAGAAGGATATCAGCAGTTTTGAAGGGTTTGTTGGTGAGAATAGAAGTTTTGCATTTGCATTTGCAAGGCGATGCAATAATGCAAGCCAACAAAGCCTGGAAATTTGGCTGTTGTGTGCACATGCAAAGCAGCATATCGCGAGACAGGACGTAGCATTTGCTTCCGCTTACTAAGAGCAGTCCGTATCGCACGTCAAGCCTAGTCAGGGACATCCTCATTGCTTGGTCGAGGCTGTAGATGTTCTGTTGAAGCAGTAAGCACAAGGCTTGATGCAATGAGGGACCTCCAATGGTGAGAGTATTGCTCGGTGGAAGCTGTTTGGACTCAATCCATGCGACACCAAATTGGGCTATGCATGCTCTGACATCCCCAGGGAGAACCTGTAAAGAAATAAACCCTGCTTGGAAGCATTGGTGACGGAGAACTTGTAACCCCGCGCTGTGCACTGGTTCGAAAGTTCTTTGTGCCATTTCCACCCAATGCAGGCCTTTAGAGGCAGCGCTGTTATCGTCCATGTAAGCCGTTAGTCTTATGAAGGAAGAAATGTCGTGCAGCGCCCAAATCAAGGGATCTAAGGCGAGACAGAAAAGGACAACAGAAGTCGCCCTTCCCATAGCAAGGCCTTGGTGGATGGAGATAGGCTCGAGTAAGAAACCTTGCACTTTATGCTGGGTGCGCCTCCCAAACATAAGGTGGATAACGTAGGCTTTGATCCAGGCAGGGGCAGCTCTTGCCGCTAAGCACTGTAGTACCCACCAGGGATTCACCCGTTCAAAGGCCTTGGCAAAGTCGGAAAGCATGACTGTGTACTGGGCATCCTTGAGCTCCAAGTAGTGTTGCATTTGGGCATAATTTGCCTGTGGTTCTTTGAAGTGATTAAGAAGAGCCTGGGCAGGATGTAGCGAGTCTTTGAAAGACTCAGCGAGGACAGCGTAGATTGCGGAGTCAATGATTCGATCACAAGTATCGGGCATGTCTAGTGGCCTGTAGTTGTCCGCGTACGCACCCTTGTCTGCCTTGGGAATGAAGACTAAGGCCTGAAGCGGATGGTCAGCTTGAGACAAGCACATCTCCCACATATGATCCCCAAGTAAGTTGGCAAAGTAACTCGGATTTTGCCTATAGAAGGCATAGGGCACACCATCGGGACCCGGGGAAGAATCCTTGGTGGTAATAATGGCCTTAAAGATGATGCTTTCATCTGGTAAGTCAGCCGGCACGAAGGGGGCCCTTTGCGCATATGGCTGTAGGAGTTTGTCCCACTGGTTATCGTATTGACAAGGGAAGTGGTGCCAAAAGGCTCTAGTTGCCCTTAGTGCAGCATCAAACTGACTCATAGATGTGATCAGCTGGCCATTTTCACTTCTGACCTGTTGCGAATCGATGATTCGAGGGCAGATCTTCCTGAAGGCCTGCCACTTAATTTTAGACTTATCAACCTGCAAATCTCTTTGAGCAACCAAGGAACGAAGACTTGGTGAGGGGGCAGTTTTCAGCTCTGCACCAAGGTGTAGCCGATTAAGCGCTTCTTGGATCCAATGTCTCGGGAGCTCGGCTGAACCATTACCTGACGGCGTGAAAGGGGGTATGGTGATATGCCTGGCTAAAGATGTGACGGTGCTTGCGTTGACACCGACAGTCGCACCAGTGCTCCTGTCCAAGAGGCGTACCAACTTCCTAATTAATGCAACAATTGAGTTTCCAGCTTGGGCACGTAGGTTTGCATGCCACAAGAAACATGTGGCTTTTTGTGCGACTAGCGCGTCTGAAGGGCAGAGTTTTTGACCTTTGTTCTGCTCTTCAATCAAGCGGGCTTTAGTGCAATTGATTAGTTTACGAAGAAGAAGGTGCGAAGGGCTAGTCTCCGCAGCCTCGATGCCAGGCAAGTCAGTAGTCGCAGGTGGAACAGAAAAAGCTGCAGCAGGAACTGTCCGAACAGGTATCGCCGGGACATCTTTGTCAAGCTTATGCTTCGGCCGAAACCGAATTTTTACCAAGTGATGTCCTCCAGTTACTTTTTTGCGCTTCCATGAGACAGGACCGCATTGAAGTCCCCCCCAAGGACAACCACATGAGTTGCATCCTTGACAAAAGCACTAAGTGCAGGGAAAAGCTTCCCCCATTGATCAGGGTGCCAATAAACCGACAGGAGCCAGTAGCAGACAGACCGAAATCTGACAAGCACGGCAAGGGCAAAACCAGGCACAAGGTCGACAGTTTCTACTACTTTATAGTCCTGTGGCAAACAGACAGCGACTCCTCCAGAGTGTCCAGATTCCTTCCAAATAGCGAGAGAGGCAATCGTATTTATTCTGGCAGTTGCCTGTCTGAATCGGTGTAAGCAGGCAGCATTCCATTTGGTTTCCTGCAAGAGCACTGGCGTTTGGTGAGCCAACGCACCAATGGTACGAAGCTTGGCAAGACCAATAGTGTCAAAGGTACACAGCGAGGTAACGTTCCAACTAACGACAGCCTGCAGCTTGCACGGCTCCTTAGGGATCGTGTCGAAGTAAGGAACAAGCCTGTCAGCTATGAGATTCAGTGCAAGTTCAAGCTCTTCTGTTGGGAGCTGAAGGTTGATAGCAGCGATTAGGTTAAAAGGTCGGCTGTCATTGGCCATGAGAGCAAGCTTTAGCTCACGTGTTGTGGGATAGGTGAGTGGAAGGTTGTAGGCAAGGAGAATGCTGTTGAGGGATCTGACACGTGCGCGATGTCTACGACAAGCAACATAAGCATTGAGGTGATCAAGGAAGGTCGTAGACCTTGCCTTGATCACCACGTTACGGATCGTCGTCATAGGGGCAGAGGGTCCCGATGGACCCCATAGAAGCAATGGTAGACAGCAGGTTGCCGATCGTAGACATAAATGCGCAATGCCTTTTCTTGGGTGGGAATTGTGGAGGGGATGCTGTTGTGGGTGACAGTCTGTTGATGCACCGTACCTTGCCTATATGTGGTGTAATGTGCACCTCGTGCATCAATACCAATATACACAGCTTGTCGACACGGTAGAGCAAGTTTAGCAAAGCAAGAGAAGTCGCGCAAGACCTCGCCAAGCCAGGTTTCATTAGAATTGCAATCTGAAGCAAAGGCTTTACTGGTATGATTCTCAGCAAAGTATGGGGTTAAGAAGAGCGCAAAGAGTTCCCTTTGCTCAAGGTAAGGGGAACAAAGGATAGTATGGCCGTGCAGGTGTAAGGCAGCTTCATTACCCTCAAATATCAGACAAGGCGTTGGTAGCTGGCTGTTCTCTTGGATTACTTTGTGAAGGAAGGTGCCAGGGCTGGCTCCTCTTCGTTCAATGTCAACGACCTCAAAGATCGATGCTTGGGTAAGCGCATGCACAGTATCACGAGCCTGGGAGGCATTGAGCATTGCTAAGGCACAGTGATCATCTTGTTCGACATATAGGAAGAAGTCGACTGGTGGAGACTTCTTGCCAGCGTTAGCATCTTTCAAGTGCTGCACATGGAGGGTATTTTGCTGTCCCTTTACAAGGAGGAATTGAGGGATGAACTCGTCTCTATGCGCGACAAACTCAAGGTGCAACGCTTTGAGAAAGCTGATCAAGCACCACCCTTGTGCAGGGAAGTCAAGAAAGTGTAAGGCAAACTTGGCACCGAGATTCGCAGCAGTCTCTCTGTACAAAGTAGCCATGACATTGCGTCTCGATCCACACAAAAGCTTTAATTGAGGGTCAACAATTTGCAAGACACGCTGGGTGGCCGATGGGATTCCTTTTTCTTGCAGTAAGTCTTGCGTTTGATGGAATCGAGTTTCCGTCACAAAGGAAATTCCTCTAGGGATGCCGGACGCGCTCTCTCTAATGCCTTGGAATTTACCTTGGCCGAAGGTGTACTCCAGAACAACAGCTTTATTGACAGTTAAACCTTGTTTGAAGCAGCCAACCGCATTAAGTTCATCGCATGGAAAAGGCGCATGAAACTTATGCGAAATCTTGTCTTGAAGCTTAACATCTGTAGTGGCAGCAAGAACTTGTTGGCCATAGCTAAGCCAGTGTTGGAGAAACTGTGAGGGGAAGCGGAAGCCAATGACTGTCGGGGTTCTCATTCAGTAACTCTTGAAGGGATGTGTATTTGATCGCAGCTTTGAGAGCACCAGGGTAGAAGCAATTCTCAAATGGAAGCAATACACAAAACATTAATGTGTTCTTCCACATCAGCAAGCCAGATATCGAGCTCAGCATCTCTCAACATTTCCTTAGTGAGCAACTCTGAAAGAAGGAATGCCACTATCACCAACAAGAAAGCATTTTCTGCACGGAGAAGTTCGTAATTAGCTTCCGCAAAGCGATCCATTGCTGCAAGGCTTGAGATGTCCGCTTGAAGAGAAAGCTTGGAAAGCTTCAGCTCCGCCGAAGCTGGGCACATGGTAAAGAAGGGCAGAGGGGTGGTAAAAGTATGCAGCCAATCGAAGCCTCTCTCGCGATCAAAGCGTTTGGGACGGAGCCAAAGCTTGAGCTTTTCGCCGGGAGGTTTTATTCCGCACATGTGTTCCGCAACAGGACGCCATCCTGAACCACGGTTGGGACGGTTGCTGAGGGTGTTTGACATCAGTAACGCAACTAGGTGTGAAACAGATTGCCAGCAATGTGAAAGTTCCTGTCTAAGGACATGTTAACTTTGTTGTCCTGCATGCTGGCTCAGAGTTGTGTGTGTGTAGTTGTAGGAACTCCGTAGTTGTGCCTTGGAGGCTCGACGGGAGTGCTGCTTTAAGTGGGAAAGCCTTTTGAAGTGCTTGAGTTGTAGGGATGTGTGTCTGGAAGCTGTAGAAGTGTCTGTGCACGTTTTTGCCTGCTTTAGGTGTAGTTGGGTAGGTCCCGAGAACTCCCACTGACGTTTGAGTTTGTTTTGTGGCTGTGGAGAACACGTGGCAGAGCAGAGTTTTCACCTGTGTGTAAAGAGTTTCACTGACGAAGCCTCCGGCTTATGACTTTGGCTCAAGTCGTGAGAAAAAGAGGGTTCAGCGCGCTGCTGCTGTGTTTTCACATGGTAGCGGAGCGTGTGTAGCACGCTCGTAGAAACTAGAAGCCATGGCTGACCCCGGGCTGTCGACCCCTGTGCCTGAAGACGAAGACGACGAAGCTTTGTTTGGCCCCGGTGGTGCCCAGGACGGGCAACAACCGCCAACACAACCCCCTGGAGCTTCTGCTCCAGCGGGAGGACCCGCCACGGTCGTCGGACTTGACCCTCAACTCCAGCAGATGATGGTCCAGATGATGCAGAGTCAGCAAATGATGATGCAGAATCAGCAACAGACACTTCAAGTTCTGGTGGCAAAGATGGAGGCCGACGAGAGAAGGAGACGTGAGCAGGAAGCATTGTCGGCAGCTGTGAGCAACCCATTTGGGGGTGCTTCAAGTGCAGCAGCTGCCGGAAGTCCCACGGCAAAGGCTTCTGCTCCTCCACCGGCACCATCACAGAACCTGCATGTTGGAAGTAACCGTGCAGAGAAGTATCTGCCAGCATTGCCGCTCATCGATAATGTGTCGATGGGAAAAGGGCGTGTGAGAGAGCTGGAGGAGTACCATCGGTGGTGCGAGGTGCTTGCTTCCTGGCTGGCGTTGATAGACGACAACTATGTCAATGAGTTGCGCCAGGCAATGACGCATGACCGTGAGATCAAGCAGTCTGACATGGCAGTTCCGGTAGCATCGCGTTCGGCGAGGTTGTTTTACTACCTGCAACAAAGTCTGCAGAAGTTCGAACGTGGGATGGAACTGGTGAGAAGCACGTCGATGCGTCAAGGACAAGCTGCTTGTGGTTATGAGGTGATGCGTCAAATGCACCAGACCTTCAGCATTGTCTCTCGCATGGAGGCCATTGCTGTGAGAGATGAAGCCCTTCGCCTAACTTCGAAGGCGAGTTCGTACAAGCGACCGCTTGACTGCGTCCGCTTCCTTGAGGACGAGCTTGGGAAGGTAGACCAGAAGCTGCATCGGTTCCCTGAACTGAGGCTTGGAGCATCTGATCGTTCAACCCTTCTTCTTCAATCTGTCAGCCCAGAGTGTAGGCATTACGTTGTCCTGCATGGGAAGTCTGGGAGCTGGGAGGAACTGGTTGAGAGCATCCGGTTCTACGAGGAGCAAACCCGATTGTGTGATGCCGGTTCGCTGAATGCAGTTGGGGAGCGCGGCCTCTGCTGGAACTGTGGCAAATCAGGCCATATGAGTTGGCAGTGCCCCGACAAGAGCTCTGGAAAAGGGAAGAAGAGGGATGAACCGAAAGGTGGAAAGCCTTCTGGTTCCAAGAATCGAGAGAAGAGCCCTAAAGGGAAGGGCAAAGGAAAAGGGAAGACAGATAAAGGAAAGGGTGGAAAGCCCAAGGGGAAGCCAAAGAACAAAGGAAAGCCCAAGGGCCGAGCTGTGGAAGACGAGCAGTCTGATCAGGTGATGGCAATGCGGTCTCATCATCTGAGTGGCTTGGGTCCGGGGACAAGAACTAATGAGCCCAATGAAGCTGAGCCCCCTCGTCTCACCATGACGAACGGAGAGATCGAGAGACTGAACCAGTCATCCTCTAGGAATAGCTCTTTCGCATGGCTCATTGATAGTGGAGCCACCTGCCACGTGTTGTCAGAGAGTGCGTTGGGTTTTTACGAAGTCGTCAAGGAGCATTCGGGACCTCTTCCTGTGCTCATGAGTGCTAGCGATACGCCCATGGAATGTGTCAAGTTGGTTGACATTCGGGTGAAGTTTGGGAAGTTGGGGCCCGTAGTGCTTCAACAGGTCTTGGTTTGCAAGATTGGTTTCAACGTAGTCAGTTCTTGGCAAGCATCCCTTTCGGGATGGAGTACCTGGCTCACCTCAGAGCCTGGAGCAAGCTGCTTGGTGAAGCAGACGGAACGAGGTTCCTCGATGTGGGTGCCTTTGGTTCGTGAAGCCAGGAGCTGGTGGGCGTTGGCTAAGGAGATTGGCCCTACCAAGGCAAAGCCGAAAGGAAGAAGAAGCAAAGGGGACTCACCCAAGCCGGGGTGGAGCCCGAACGACGACGCGATGGAAGTGGATAAGGTGCAGAAGAAGGCACCGCCCAACGTAGGAAGAGCATTGGAGGTGACACCTTTTAAGTTTTTGCTGCGAGCATTTTCAGTGAAGCAACATGTGGGGGAACACGAGCTGCATGAGCATGTTTTACAGGAGCGTTTGAGTGGATGTGAGCATGCTGCAGTTGCGAAAGTAGGAGTAGACCTGGAAACCCCACCCTCTGCATGTTGTGCTGAAGCTTTATGTTCCGCCGCAGCTGTTTTGCTTAAGTCTGCAAGCAACACGTCTTTGGAGAAGCAAACCAGTAGGGACACACGCTGTGGAGACAAGGGTTTTGAGTGCGTAGGGGTAGGGCCTGTGCCGCTCCAGCCTCAGAGTGTTTGCATTAGGAGTAGGAGTGTCTTGCGTGTAGGACGTAGGAGTGACTTGCACCCCAGCGCTTGTGTGCCTGAGTGTTTGTTGGGACAGAGTGAAGAGAGGAAGTGTGCCTTTCGGAGCTTGCGTTGGCCAGGAGTGTTTCTGAAAGCATTGCTGGTGTTGTGTGCTCTAGGAGTGTTTTGCTCAAAGCCTGGAGCCTTTGTAAGGGACCTTGTAAAGGATGGAGCTTCCGGAAGCCTCGCCTCCGCTCTGTCTTGTGAACTCCCAAAGTGGGAGTGTGGCCCAGGTGGAAGCCTTTTCGACGAGCATGATTGCTCGTCTTGCGCACCGTTTCGAGGAGGAAGGTCAGCTGTCTCTTTCGAGGCAGCTTCTCCAAAACATCGACCTTTTTACCTCGACCCCTGGCTCGGTCGAACGGCTGTTGGGGATTCCAGCCTGCCTTGGGGAGTTGGAGACACAGGAGTTGGTGATCAATACAAGCGGCATTCCGGTGAAGCAACCTATGCTCATTGCCGAGCTGCGAGCCATTGCTGCTCCGACGGTGGACCAGTCGGTTTTGACGGACACCCTCGTCGAGGAGCACGACCGTCGTGCAGAGTATGCAAGGTATGGCTATGTTTTGACCACCATGGGGGTGGTAGTCGCCGATGTGACTGCTACCATCCGCCAACCGCACCTTCCATGCGAGCAAAGGGGGTACTGGCGCAACAATCAGGTTGGCATCCAGCTCACCTTGAAGAAATTCCTTCTGTACCTGGAGGCGATTCGAGAGTTGCGGTGCCATCCTGCTCAATACCAGTTGTTCGAGGCAGGGCTAGCAAGCATTCTGCCAAACGAGCTCAAGGTCGAGCGTGTGCCGGCTGCCGACTTGAGAGCGCTTTTGGCGGACGTGCTCGTCCAGAGCAACCGCCGGGTGACTTTGGCTGCTCAACCGCCAACTATAATACCGGATGTTGCACCATCCGCGTCGGGTGGCACGGCACCGCCTCTTCACAAAAGTGCCCCAGCTCCACCTCCTTCGGGGTGGGCTTTGCTCAACCAAGCGCGTGCAAAAGCCGAGGCAATGATTCGATTGCATGCCGACATGAAGAGAGCTGCAACAGCCGAGGTGGCTCCATCATCGTCGACGGGCCCCGCTTTTCCACCAGGGCCTCCGGCTTTCTTGCCGTTCAGCCCTCCTTCCCCGCTTACGCCGTCCGTCTTTTCCTATGCTCCATCTTCGGCACCAGGCACGCCTATGGAAGCAGGCATGCCTCTAACTCCGCCTCCTCTACCTCCTCCATCTTGGGCACCAGGCACGCCTATGGAAGCAGGCCTGCCTATACCTCCGCCTCCTCTACCTCCTCCATCGACACCGCACCCAGATACATTGAGGGAGCTTGCGGGCGAGGTTCCAATGGAGGTCGAGACGCCGATGACGCCCGTGGAGGCATTCGGTGCCCCTGGGACCCCTATGGACGTGAGTTCCGAGGTCCCAATGGAGCCAATGGTCGGTGGCATTGGAAGTCCGGGGAGCGCTTCTCCTTTGACCCCGCCGGCAGAGACGAGTATGGTGGTTCCAAACCCACCTATGGACAATTCGGATGTGGGAGACTCTGGCTCCGAGATGGATTGATATGCTTGGGTATGGGCCCTGAGGGCCTAAAAGCCGGGCATGAGTTGCTCCGATCTTCGCCGCAATGCACAAAATTGGTAGGAGTAGGTCTGAAAGCCCTGCTGTTTGCAGTAGGAGACTGGCTGTGTGCATTAGGGGGTAGGGTAGGAGCGTTTGAGTGCTTGGTAGGTGACTGTGAGTGCAGCCTGCCTGCCGCGAATGGGTCTGCACACTGTCCCTCTGTGCCCAGGTCTTCATGGAAAAGAAGCAGTGCCTTGGCTTTAGGGTTGGTTCTGGGTTTGGTTTTCAGAGGTTGGCTGCGTAGGTGCGTGAAGCTTTTGAGTGTGCGCCGTAGGAGTAGGCTGAAGTTTGTGCGTGTAACTTTGGTAGGACGTGTGCCACGTAGGTCTTGGAGTGTTGTGCGCCGCCTGTTGTTTTTGCGTGGCGTGCTTGCTTGTGAGTTGAAAGCTGAGCCTACGGGCGAGGAAGCAAAAGGGCCAATGATGAAACGTTGGCGTGCCTTGAAGAAGTGGGCCTTGTGTGGGCTTGGGTCCCTGCGGGGGTCCGAGCAAAAGAAGGCCGTGGCACGTTCTGAGGCCCTGCGTATGCTTGCTGGTTTGCCGACCCCGGTTGTTGTGAATTCGGAGTCGGAGGAAGAGTTGATTCCTGATCCGTTGGAAGCTGAACTTGCGAAACCCAGCGGAAGTGAACCCCCTAGGCCCTCCGATGTTCGAAAGAAACCCCGTGTGGAGAATGTTCCCTCAGGTGAACCGGGTGCCCTGAGTTCCCCGGAGGTGGTGAGCGATGCTCTGGATCCTGAGGTTCCGGTCTATTTGACCTCGGAGCGGCTGAAGGCGCACCGAAATAAGGGCCACCAACCTTATCTTAGTTGCTGTGACACATGTCAAAGCGCTAGAGGGAGAGTGCCGGCTCGTAGGAAGCACATGAAACACCACCACGGACCCGGAGAGTTGCAAGTCGACTTTGGATTTTTCGGAAAGAATGTTCGTTTCCTTCTCATGGTTCATGTGGTGTCGGGGTACATACATACCGTGGTCTTAGGACCTGAGGATGAAGTGCCTGCTGTATCGGTTTGCAAAGCCTTTACGGAAATGGGATTGAGTGGATTGGACATTGTTGTCCACGGGGACCAAGAAAATCTCCTCGAGAGCGTTTTCCGCAATGCAGCGAAACACCGGACATTCGGGGGAAGGTCAATGCACTGGGTCCCGTTCGCGATAAACAGACCTCAAGCAAAGGGCATCGTTGAACGCCATGTTTGCCTTGTGAAAGAAGCGTTCTGGTCTGTTTGGCTGGGCTTAGAAGAGCGTGTAGGTGAAAAGTTGCCTCTAGGGAGCCATCTGTTTGTTGAGGCCATGAGGTACTCTGTGAGGATGCATAACTTGTTTCATGTGTCCAAGGAACACAGCACGCCGTTGGAGAGACTGCGTGGGTCGACAGTTCAGCCAGTGAAGAGCTGTGAGTTTGGGGTTGTGGGCTTTGGGAAGCCTCAGAAGGACTACCCAGAGCACCGCGGAAAGCGCTTGGTGAGGGCACTCTATGTAGGACCTCACGGTGCTAATGGATCTGGGATTCGAGTCTTTGTTCCAATAGGTATTGGAAAGCCCCCTCGTTTGGAAATCTTCAGCTCTTTTCGTGCCAAAGATCCAGTGGAGTTTGACAAAGCTGCTTTGCGTGACCTTCGAGGTAATAAGGAAGACCCTGAAAGACCCATCAAGTTCGATGTTCCAATCGATGGTCCGAGTCCGCCGCTTGATTCCCCAAATATCCCTGAAGGAAGTCTTGAGTTTCCTGTTGAACGCACCGAACCACCTGCTCTTGAGGGCCCTGAAGCAATGGAAGAAGAAGGAGAGTTGGATGGGTATTCTCCGGATTTTTCGGACGTGCCTGAAGAAACAGGCATGGAGGTTGAGCCTCCCGGAGGCGTAGGTCTTGAGGACCTCGACGCCCCTATGGATCCAGGAGAAGACGATGCCATGGAAGAGGGCCTGACGTGGCTCTATGAGCATGGCCTTAGGCAACTCTTTGATGGGCCTGACTTGAGAGTAACGACAAAAATCCGTAAGGGAGATAATGTCAAAGAGTGGTTCCGTATGAAGTTTGGTGGAAAGAAGATTTGGGTCCATGTCCCGGATAATGCGGTTTGCGAAGTTTCTGGCAAGGTTTTGCCTCGTAAGCATCTTGAAGAAGGTATGAGACTCGAGCTCTCAGAACTGGATGCTTTTGGTGTAGCTACGGTTATAGGAGAAGCTGAGGCCCGTAAACGAGCTACACGGAGAATCCATACGACTAGGTGGGTTCTGACTTCGAAACCGTCGGCCACGAACCCTGAACGAGTTCGTGCTCGTCTTGTTGTGAGAGACTATGCATTTGGATCCAATCCTCTAGCTGATGGGATATATTCCCCCACCACGTCTTTGGAAGCCTTGAGGGGTGTCCTTGCTATTCATGCTGTCAGAGGTGGCACCTTGTTGTCAGCAGATGTGAGCGTTGCTTTCATGCAAGCGCCTGTGCAGGGAGTAGAGTGTATCCGGTTTCCAAATGGGATGTATGATGAGGAGAACAAGCCGCTGTTTGCGCAGCTACACAAAGCCATGAATGGCTTGAGAGTAGGACCACTGAGCTGGTACCTAGAGTTTACAAGCACGCTGCGTAAGCAGTTTGGGTTTGGTGAGACTGCCGACCCTACTGTGCATCACCGGCTTGAGAAGGATGGTGCGCTGACCTTGGTGTTAGTGTATGTTGACGATCTCATCATCTTTTCCCAGAATCCGCCAGTTGCCAAGGATCTGTACGCTAAGCTAGCGAAGATCTATAAAATGAAGCAGACAGGGCTTCTAGAACCTGGCAAGACTGGGCAGCTCGAGTTCTTGGGTCGGGTGATCGCCCGAACCACTGAGCACGGGCCTGTGTTCTTTGGCCTGAAGCCGGGGTACTTGAAGTCGCTTGGAGAAGAGTTTGGCATTAGCGGAAAAGGTGTGAAACCAGTGCTGGGAAACCTCGAGAGGGAGTACCGGAAAAAGGAGGCTGGAACACCTATCAGCACTGAGGCGTATGAACGCTATAGACGTGTGCTTGGTAAGTTGATGTGGGCAAGCCTGACGTTGCCGCATTTGTCCTACCCGGTAGGATTTCTGGGCCGGTATCAGAGTGACCCAGATAGCCAGGCAGAAGCTTGCTTGAGACGCGTGGTTCGCTGGGTGATGGCTTTGCCTGAGTACCTTCAGCGATTTTCGGCAGAAGCGTTGGAGTATCCTTGCTGCGCTTCGGAAACCAGGCTCTCTGGCTTTGTGGATGCGTCATGGAACATTTGCTCTGTGTCTGGTGCTATCGTGAAGTGGCATGGCATCATGATCAAAACTTTCTCGCGGAAACAGTCGGTGACCGCGTTGAGTTCGGCGGAGGCCGAATTGGCAGCCCTGACTGAGGCAGCCAAAGAGTCGGTGTACTTGTCTTTGCTCATGGAAACGCTCCTGTATGGAATGCCCAAAGGAGAGACCGGTGAGTTTCCGATTCACCTGGCTTCGGATTCGGAAGCCGCTTTGTCGATTAGCAAAATGACGGGGTTGTTACGCCGTGTTCGGCGCCTGGAGCTTCGTCATCGCTATCTTCAAGAGCTAGTCCACCTGGAAAGGCTGATTCTAAGCTTCATCAGTGGAGAACGGAATCCAGCCGATGGACTGACGAAATCTCCTGAGGAGTTGTTGCTTGAGCATTTGCTGGTTGCGTGTGGACTGGAAAGAGTGTGTGAAGAAGACCTTCAGGGTCTTGTAGTTCCTGAACACCTTCGTGAACGAATGGAAGAACTTGAAGAAGTATGTGAAAAGCTTGAGAAAATCCCGACAAACCTGGCGAAGTACGAGCCAGTGGCAAGAGACCTTGCGTTGGGATCTGTTCCTCTGCTTGTGATCGAGGTGTTTTGTTCAACGGACAGTGCGTTGTGCCGAGCGTGTGCTCGTGACCGAGTAGCATATATAGGCATAACTGAGAAAGAAGACTTCTTAAGCAAGAGTACCCAAATGTTTCTAGGAGAGGTCTTGCTGTGTCTGTTGAGTAGGAAACCGCCCCAGATCTATGTCCACATAGCTTCCCCGTGTACCGCTGGATGTAGCTACCGCTTTAAGAACTGGCATCGACCGAAGTTTCGACATCGGTGGCGAGAGCAGGTCAAGAAGCATGTTGCATCTTGGAAAGCTTTAGGAAGACTTCTGGAGGACCGCTGCAAAGAGATTCTGGTTACCCAGGAATGGCCAAAGAACTGTGGTCTTTGGAAGGAGGAAAGTTATCTGAAAGAAAAGAAGCGCCTTGGTCTGAACTTTGGAAGGGTTGTGGACCGTTGTGCCTTCGACGGGGTCTTTAAGCGGTGGTTCTTTGCTACAAACCGAGAGGAGTGGAGTGAAATCTTCTCTGGAAAGCCCTGTGACAAAAGTCATCAGCATGTTTCCCTTGCTAGTGTCGAAGAAACAGGTATCTATCCGACTAAACTGGGTAGAGCTCTTTTGCGTGCTGCGAAAGTCACGTTAGGTCTTGTAGGAACACCTTCTTAGGTCGGCAGTAGGAGTGCTCGCTTTCGGACTTTGCCTGGGATGAGATGTTTAAGCACTGGAAACACCGAGCTGTGAAGAAGTGCGTGGCTCTGAGGCATTACAGTCCAAGCGGGGGTGTGAAAGTTCCTGTCTAAGGACATGTTAACTTTGTTGTCCTGCATGCTGGCTCAGAGTTGTGTGTGTGTAGTTGTAGGAACTCCGTAGTTGTGCCTTGGAGGCTCGACGGGAGTGCTGCTTTAAGTGGGAAAGCCTTTTGAAGTGCTTGAGTTGTAGGGATGTGTGTCTGGAAGCTGTAGAAGTGTCTGTGCACGTTTTTGCCTGCTTTAGGTGTAGTTGGGTAGGTCCCGAGAACTCCCACTGACGTTTGAGTTTGTTTTGTGGCTGTGGAGAACACGTGGCAGAGCAGAGTTTTCACCTGTGTGTAAAGAGTTTCACTGACGAAGCCTCCGGCTTATGACTTTGGCTCAAGTCGTGAGAAAAAGAGGGTTCAGCGCGCTGCTGCTGTGTTTTCACAAGCAAAGACAACACGAACCGACAAGAACCACCCAGCCAACCAAAGCAACAAAGTCAGTAAACAACCAAAAAAAGAAACACTAGAAGGCGGCGAAACTACTGAGGCACCAAGTTGGTGCGGGGAAACCGCAAAATGCGATTGAGTGCCAGAGAACAAAAACTACCATCGCGCTCAAGCAACAAACACAACATTGCACCTCTCATTTTCTTTATTTCTTTGTTTTTTCTGCACATTCTTGTCTTTGCTTTTTTTTCTTGTATTCATGTTCGAACAGCACGCAAGACGGACAACGGTGTTTTGGACACACTCTTCATCCGCGGCCGGCACAGTTGAGCCACTGCAAATAAGAAGGATCTACCCCTGACGTGTGTCCGTGTCGATCAATGTAGCACCACACCACAGAAGAAAGGAAGAGCATCAGAGCAGACTGACCCCGTTGCGGGCTTGGTATCACGCGTCGGCCACGGAGGCTTGGCCAAGGCTTGGCGGCTGCATCCTTCTGCAAAACATAAAAAATTGTGGATTGTTTTGCCGTCGGTGTAAGATGACTAAGACGCTGTGTTGCTTAAAATCAGATGAGCTTGCTCGTTTGTCTTGGCCGTGTACGTGGCCGCGGCAAAGTTGCACTGATGTGTTGGCGCCCACGGGAAGCTCGACGGTGCAGAGTGCCGGCCATCTTGTTCTTCCAGTACAAAACATTGCAGTCCGCTTAGAAAGGCGTCGGTTATGCGCGCCAAGCCACTAGCCACTCCACCGCCCCCACCGAGCTCACTGCCCATCGCCCACCTTCTTCCGCCTCCGCCACTTCCCTGCCACGTTTCAGGCCACTAGCTCGGCAACCCGCGTTGCTGTATGCTTCCGACAAGGCGCCCGGGCCTTCTTCCGAACACGGAGGGGTGACCAAGCTGTTCTAGGGATTTTTAGCGCACTTCCCCTTTCGGCAAGCCCTCAAGCCCGAGAAGGTGAAGGAGCGGATGGTTTGTGCGCTGAAGACCAGCATCCGGCACGAGTTGCTCAAGCTGAAGACTGCCACTTTTTAGGGCCTTCCTTCACCACGTTTCAGGGCCTCCACTTTTCCCACGAGTCCACCACCCAGCGCCCACCTTTCAGAGTTCTGGTACCCTTCTTTATGATGTTTTAAGGGGCTCCAGCGCAGACCCGTCCCCGCCCGCCTTCCACCAAGGGCCTTCCGCCACTTTTTAGGACACCAGGAAACCGTAGAAGGTCTGGCTTTGCTTGGAACCAGTCCATTTCTTGGCCTTCACTTTGTGACCACATTGCAAACAAAGTGGCCTCTTCTAGCCTCTTGTTAAGTCTTTTCTTCAACGGTGCCCACCGTTGTTCCTTAGTGAAATTCCTTGGTATTGAGAACGCCCGTTCTCTCGTGCCAACTAATGTTAATGTTTCCAACTTAATTGATTCGTCCAACAGCTGTTGGGAACGCCCGTTCCCTTCCGCAAGTATATAGTTTTTTGGGTTTCTTGCGCGTCTGTGCAGTACGGATAGCTTCGGCGTAAGGTATCTGCACTATGTCGCAAGTGCGAATTCGTTTTTACCAAACCTTTTAACTTTGCGGTGCGTGTGAAGATAGGAGCATGTTTTTGCCGCAGTCTGAGATCAATGTTTACTTTTGAACGCCGTGCATCATTCTCGACTGGCCCAAACTGCACTTGTCAGGCCCACCCGGCCGAGAGCACTAAATGTTGCTTGTGGTGACTCTGCCGTTGAGACGGGGAAGGTGGGTGTTTGTTAGTTAGTGCGCTTCCCCTGGTTAGTAAGAGCGAGAACGCCAAGGAAGTGCTTTGCGCATTGCGCTGGCCTTTGTTTGCTAGTAAGAGCGAGAACGCAGCAAAGGTTAGGCCTTCGAATAACTGCCCTACACCCAGCAGCAAGCCTGCTTCTCCCATCCGTGCAGCGTATCAACTCATTGCAACAGTGGAGTGCGCTTAGTGCAAGTGCCACGCCCCCTAGCTAGTACGAGCCTTGCCACCAGGTACCCGCACATGCACAGGCTCGACGTGCCCAGGCCCGTCCGGGTCAGGCGTAGCTGTAGGTGCTCGCGCGTGCGCAGGCTCAAGGTGCACAGGCCCTGCTGAGCCAGGCCTGCTTGCAGGTGCCGGCAAGTGCACAAGCTCAAGGTGCACAGGCCCTTCCGGGTCAGGGGTGCTTGCAGGTGCCCGCGCAGGCTCAAGGTGCACAGGCCCCTCCGGGTGCGTGCTTGCAAGTGCCTGCAAATGCACAGGCACAAGGTGCACAGGCCCTACCGGGTCAGGCGTGCTTGCAGGTGCCCGCATATGCACAGGCTCAAGGTGCACAGGCCCTTACAGGTGCCAGCAAAGGCGCAGGCTCAAGGTGCACAGGCCCTTCCGGGGCAGGCGTGCTTGCAGGTGCCCGCACATGCGCAGGCTCAAGGTGCACAGGCCCTTCCGGGTCAGGTGTGCTTACAGGTACCAGCAAAAGCACAGGCTCAAGGTGCACAGGCCCTTCCGGCTCAGGCGTGCTCGCAGGTGCCAACACACTCAAGGTGCACAGGCCCTTCCAGGTCAGGCGTGCTCGCAGGCGCCCGCAAATGTAGCAGATGCCACAGGTTTTGAGGTCCCTGTTGCAGAGCAGACCACCGTTGGTTTATTTGTCAGGCGTCCCAGGTTCAGCAGATGCCGCAGGTCCTCAGGTCCCTATTGCAGCACAGACCGTCGTGGGTCTTGTGCCAGGCGTCCCAGGTTCAGCAGATGCCGCAGGTTCTCATCAGGTCCCTATTGCAGACAGACCACTGCGGGTCTTGTGCCAGGCGTCCCAGGTTCAGCAGATGCCACAGGTCCTCAGGTCCTCATTGCAGCATGAACCACCGTGGGTCTATTGCCAGGTGTCCCAGGTACAACTGAGTGCTGCACGTGCCTTGTGGGTCTTGTGCCTGGCGTTCCTGGTTCAGTAGATGTCACAGGTCCTCAGGTCCCTATTGTAGCACAAACCACCGGGTACTTGCGCCAGGCGGCCCAAGCCCCAGGTGTGCACTGTGGAGGTTGGGATTCTCCCTTGAAGTTCCCCTCTTGGCTATGCCCTCAACAACCCAAAAAATGCTGTGAAAGATTGGAGGGAATTGCATGGTGTGAAAGGAGGTATCGTAATGTGCTTGGCCAAGGACGAAAGTGAAGCTGAGAATGAATAAAGAGCGTTGCAGAACAAAGGAATTGAGTACTGGAAAAAGCCTTCCCCACTGGAGGGGGGGGGGAATCCCAAAACCTGCAGTCACGCTGAGGGGCCCAAGCCTTGCCAGTCGGTGCAAGCGTGCCGGGTTAGCTGAGGTGTAGTGTTAAAATGTTCTTTAGTAGTATTCCCGTCTACTCAAAATGCTCCCTTACATCCACTTGCCTTTTATGCACCTAGCGCTGCGGGGCTCCGCGAAGGCGTCTTGTTGATGAGCCTGGCGGGCTCGTCTGTGTGCAGCTCTGTGCGTGGTGGCAGTTGGGGGGTGTGCAGGTTTCTGCATTTAGGGTTTAGGTTTGCTGCTTAGGTTTCTGGTCTGCCCCTCACTCTTGTGACAGTGCTAGTCGCAGCATAGGGCGGAGGCCTTATTGTGTCAGTATTTATCCGGCAGGGACGCTCGCTCCTGTTTCTGCTGGAAAAGTGCCTGGAACAACCGGCAGGGATAAGCCTGTCCATGCTGGAGGGGTGCCCTCATGTTGGAGTGCCAGCAGTGAGTAGACCCTAAACTGCTGCTTAAAACTTCTTCAGACGGCCCAGAAGTGATTAGGACTCGCAAACGGTTGCCGGAACCTTCGCCAGAAGGCCCAGAAGGGATGACAGAATCTGCTGCTTCAGCCCTACCAGGAGGCGCAGAGGAGGTTAAGAGGAGGTTAAGTCGTGCACCCGAAGCTTGAGGTCCCTCGGGACTTGGGAGCAGCAGGGAGGGAAATCGCGAACCTGAAGCCTATCGGGTTTCAGGACCCGGCATGAAGTACAAGAGCGAACCTGAAGCCTATGGGCCTACGCGACCTGGGAGCAGCAAAGCCTATGGGCTCTCCGGACCCGGGAGCAGCAGGGAGAGAGATCTCGAGCCTGAAGCTTATTGACCTACGGGACCTGCGAGCAAGGCGGAGAGATATCACGAGCCTATCGGCTCTCACAGGACCTGAGAGCAGCAGAGATGTGTGAGCAGCACGCAGATAAATCGCAAACTTGAAGCCTATGGGCTCTCCGGACCCGGGAGCAGCAGGGAGAAAGATCTCGAGCCTGAAGCTTATTGACCTGCGGGACCTGTGAGCAAGGCGGAGAGATATCACGAGCCTATCGGCTCTCACAGGACCTGAGAGCAGCAGAGATGTGTATCGTCTTGCGCAAACTGCCCATTCTGTGACAGGTTTGCAGTCGCAAAAATCGGCCGCTGCGCGGGGCAGTTGAGGGACCACAGTATCTTTAAGTTTCTGGATGCCAAGCAATGGACGCCGCATCTATTGACAGGCATCTTGGGCACCTTGCCTGCAATCTCACTGCCCGGCCAGGAGGGCGCCCGCCCTCCTGTGCTGTGGCAAGCAGAAGCAGTGGGTAGACCTCTCGCTGATGCCTCAAGATTTTCAGAAGGCCCAGAAATGATTAGGCCTCTCAAACTGCTGTCCCAACAGTTGCCTGAAGGCCCTGAAGTGATTAGGCTTCTCAAACTGTTGCCTCAACCTTCCCTGGAGGGCTCAGAGTGATTAGGCCTCTCAAACTGCTGCCTAAAACTTCTCCGGAAGGCCCAGCAGTGAGTAGGCTTCTCAAACTGCTGCCTAAAACTTCTCCAGGAGGCCCAGAAGTGATTAAGCCCTGCAAACGGCTGCCAACCAGAAGGCCCAGAAGGGATGTGAGGAACTGCTGCTTCGACCTATCCCAGCAGGTCCAAAAGTGACTAGGCCTAGCACTTTGCTGTGGGTCCCGCATCAGGTGTAGTCACGGGGTAAACCTGCTTGAAGTGCTCTCAAAAAATCGGCCGCTGCGCGGGGCTCCGAGTTCTAAGGCCCCTTGACTCTCACACTTGACGCGCGGTTGGCTGCAGACCGTTAAGCAGCCTTGTGGGCCTTAAACTGCACCAGGCTAAGCACGCCAAGCCGATAGGCTCCCGGTACCTGGGAAGCACACTGCCCAAGTGCCAGCCAGCAGTTTGGGGCTCTTGCGCCGTCTCAAAAATCGGCCGCTGCGCGGGGCTGTAACAATATGGCCTCTTGCAAGCAGCGCTCCAGGCCTGCCCTATGGCCATAGCTACGTGAGGACGCCCGGACTCACACAGCGCAGACTGCAGCATAGTGTAGCCACACCAGCCCCTTGTCTGCCCCCGCTCGTCGGGGGGGAAGGGGTCGCCTTTTCTGGCACTCTGTGTGCATTGTGCTTAGTGTGCTTGCAACTTTCTTGCCAACCACAATGGAGTCCTGAGTGCTATTGCTACGGCCCTGGCGCTTGTGTGGGGACTGTCTCTACGGACGCGTTGAGCAGTTTAGGTGACGGAGGTTCCTTGCCTTACGGCCTACCCATACTTTCGCTTAATGTCTGTACCAGACGTGGCGCAGCATTGCTTTGGGTGACAGGCTGCTGAGTGATTGGTGCAGGTAGGTTCTTGTTTGCATTGGTCTCACCATGCTGGCCGGGCGTTAAGTTGTCTTGCAATAAGGGCCTCTGCGCTAGCGGTTGCTTCTTTGTAGTCACGACTTCTTTTACGCTCGCTGGCTTGTACAGTTTGACGTTTGGCGCTTTTGGTTTTGGCGGGTTGCTGCGGGTTTTTGTGGTTGTGTTTGGTGGTGTTTTTGGTGTGTGCTTGTTTCGGTTTTCGCGCCTGCGACTGTTTCACCTCTAGTGTTGAGACCCACAAGGACGGCCTACTGCGCTGCTGATGTAGTAAAGAGGCGTCGGTTCAAAAAAAAAAAGCGCACCACAGAGCTATTTTGCGAGCGGACGACGTTTGCATTCCTTTTCGATTGCCTGCCTTTGAAGATGACCGCTGGAACGGCTGGTGGCACCTCCAACCATGCATCACGCCTGCCGAGAATGGCATGACGCGGCTACGGCGCACTGGGCCGCTTGCAAAGGGCTTGCCCGGTCGAGACATCTCACCAGGCAAAGTCTTAACAGCTTTTGGTTTTTCGATGTATTGCCATCGATACCAGAACTGTGAGGCTTTCAAGGCAAAGCCTCTGGGTGATGATCCCTTGTTCTGCGAAACTATGCATATGACCAACCTCGCGCAACGCACGCGTTTGCTGCTTCGTGTGTGCTTGGGCTGTCCGCGGTTGTGTGGTCGCCTGACGGTTGTGAAGGTCGCTAATTACAGTACTCAGTACGGTGGTTTGGATGGGTTCCACGGCCGCCCATTCTAAAAGGACGGCTGCTTGTTGAGGATTGTAGTTGTCTCCGACACCCAAATCTAGAACACACACACACAACACATCTTTTGGTGCATCTTCGGATTTTGTTATTGTTTTGGCATTCTTGTAGGTAAGCAGGATCGTCCACTCGTCCCCCGTTTCTGAACACAGCCCCGCTTCCAACATGCAAGAATGTCGTGTGATTCGACAGAATTCAGACCATAAGTGCCATGTTTCAGGCTTCAGGCTTGGTGTTCCAGCTCTGACAAGCATTCTCCTTGTGGGGCCGAGGGTGTCCCGGGCTTCCCGGCGGGCGCGCTGGGCTTCAACGAGGCGCGGGTCTCGCTCTTGTTGGGCTTCTTGCTTCCAAATTTTGGTTGACGGAAGGGTCCTACTCCCTGGGTTGAGATGGGGTGCAGGCAGATGGGAGAGTGGGATGACTAGTGTTCCGGGCTAGGCCATTCTGGTCGCTTTGCTATCGAGTCTCAAGACTTAACAGCATCAGAGAGGCATCACGTCTTCCAAGGTACTTAGTCTTCTTTCGCTCGTGCATTTGCCCATGCATTTTTTTGGGCATCATGCTACTCGGAGAGTACGCAATGTACTAAGTTCGGATCGCACACTCATCGCAAAAACATGTGAGACGGGGAGCGAATGGTCTGCCCAACTTCAGCAGGGTGAGACTTCGCCATGGCAACAAGATGTGGAAGACAAGTCGGGCTATCAGGAGAAGAGCAAAGCAAAACGCGTGAGAATCTAACCGTGTTGGGCTTGAGGCAGCTGTTTAGGGCCACACAGCCCCAAACCAAAGCTATCTGAGGAAGTTTGAACTGGGCTACCTTTTGCTTTGCGTTGGGCTCCATACGGCTCCATGTTTGCAGGTCCCCGTGATGCTGCGATGTTCGCGGCTGCTTTCAACTGAAATCCTTTAGCTGGATATGTTGCACGAACCTGGGAGAACTGCAGGCCGGCTGGTTTTCAGCCTTCTCAAAGGCCCGGCGTGGGGGAAAGGGAAATGTCAGAAATGGCACACTTGGGATCGCTTGGGCTTGGATGGGCTTGGGTAAAGGTTGTGTATTCAAAAAGGTGTTCAGGTTTTGGATGTGTCAACCGTCGCGTTGCAGATGTCCATCGATGCTTACGTTAATCAGAACTCTGAGTCTCGATCGCATACTGCTGAAATGAGCGCCCCCTCTGGAAACACCCACAGCGCTGTAGTGGACCCTGGCATGTAGAGTTCCCTTGAAGCACTTGTGGCTTCGGTTCTGTGTTGTGATGGGTACTTGAAAGCTTTTGCTCTTAAACGCAGAAGCAGGCTGACTGACAACTGCTGCTTTCCGGACCAACCTTTCTTCAAACGCTTTTAAGTAGGACTTGAGGTTACACAGTCCATAGCCGAGGGTTTGAGTTCGCACCGAAGCGCCGAGGAATGAAATTCGACCTGCCGCGAATTCCCATGAGTGCATCACCCCCTAAGTCTGCGGATGCATGTGGACTGCGACCTGAAGCAAGTGCCAGCGACATCTTCTCAGGTGCCCAAAGCGTCTTCAACAGCGCTGCCAGCGTTGGCAGGCTGGCGAGCAATGTGGTTTTGAGGCTTTGACCCCAAGTACACAGCTACAGGTACGCTCAGTGCAGTCTGTAAACTCTCAGTACAGCACAGGGCCCCATTACTGAAGGCCAAAAAGTTCAAAACGGGCTTGATGCATACTTCAATGAAAAACGACTGAACTTTCCTGATCGGAATGCTTGAACCCTCATACCCTCTTGCTTCCGATGCTGCAAGGTGATCGGCTGGCTGCACTCGAGCGGCGAGTGTTAACTCAAGAGCAGTTCATTGAAGCACTGCAGGCGATGGTTTTTTGCATGGTCAACAAACATGCATAGTGGCATACACGTACCACTTGATTCACTTGATGTTGATGTAGGTATGAGTCGGTACGAAGATTCTTTTTGTGTATCTGGAGCCCGTGCCGACAGAGACACTTTGCATGACTGGCGATGTCTGGCGTGCTGCTCCATGCCTATGTCTGGCCTTGTTGCCGCAGCCCTGCCAAGTGTGAACGCCTTTCCTTCACTTACTTCCTCCACGTCGTCCTTGCAGCTTGTGTCGACCTTTGAAAGCAGCGCTTCCTGTAATTACTATCTGTCGATCGCGTGGATACTCATTAGGGTGACGACCTTCAGCTGCGTGTTTGTGTTCTGCGTATGCCCAAACAGACATGTGGGGGGGCCTTGTGCGTTTTAAGTTCGGTCCTCGTCTTGGCACTTGGCACTCCGTTGGTTTGGGGCTCCAGTTGCCGCGGGTTCTGCGCGAAAGTAGTTGGGAGACAGAGACAAGAGCTAGAGCTACCCACGGCACTTTGGGTGAAGACGTGTCTGGAGCAGAGAAGCCTCTGCTCGACTAAGTGAATGGTATGGCAAAGTGTGTTGCGTCTAGTTTTCGGGGCGGAGGTGTTGGGAAGACAGTTCTGCAACAGTTGTGCAACAGCTCCGGCAGCAGCGTGAGCTTGCTAGGGTCGTGGTTGTTGGTGTTGTGTTTTGCCACGGTGAACTTGAAAGGTTGAGATCTGCAGCCTCCGTGCGTGCATTGCCCGGCTCTGCGAGCCTGAGGCCCTTCGGGCTTTGTGGACTGGCTTCGTTTGCTGTTCCTATAGAACACCGTTGAATGCTGTAGTGCCTTTAAAGTCATTTTCTAGTCAGTCTTGCAGCTGAAGCCGTAGGGTCTGATTGAGGTATTTTTCCCGCAACAAGTGAGGCAGTCAGCAAACTCTTGCCATAGCCAAACCTCTATCGTAAGCTTTGGCTGTGCCATATAGTTTCTTATCCCAATTGCTATTGCTGTGATCTTTCAACGCTCCAGTACTTCCGTCTTTCTGTTCCGGAGTCAGGTCTTTCAGGGGCTCAGAAATTCTAGAGTTTTCAAAGGCACTACGAAGGTACTACAAGGGTACTAGCCGGAGGTTGTCAGGCTTTGCGGCTGAGGCTCGTAAGACTTGCAGATGCAAAAACGCCTTGAGCCTCAAATCGTAAATCGACCAAGTAGGATTCCTAATTCAATATTGAAGATTCGACCTTGCATATTGTACGTTTGTAGACTACAATGCAGCGTCAGTTGCGCCAGTAGAAGAATGCGCATGGAGCACAGGCCAAGCCACCCTTGGCTTCGCCTTCCGCGGCTGCAGCCGCGACACTGTCTCAGCCGAAGGCTACTACCCGACCCGTTATTTTTGCTAGAGGAGAAGCCTCAGAGTTGTCACCCTGAATCACATCTCTTCGGAGCAGTGTGCAGCAGCTTGCATGTTGTGGGCTGCTACTTGCGACAGGCGGAGGAAGTTTTCCATCAGCAGGCCAAGCGGTCGTCGTCATCAACCACGGTAGTAAAGCCAATGTTGAGTAAGTATTGTACGTAAGTACTAGATACAATTGGGAATCGCAGACGTTACAATAGGAGACGAGGCGATGTTGGATGCAGTCTCTCAATACAGCGGCAGGACAGCGTGGCCTCTGGTGGGAGCATCGTCACCATCGTCCCTCGGCAGCACTGCTGCCTCCTTGCATCCTCGCATAAAGTTCCATCCTAAGACCCTGAAAATGTCCCCAAGCATGGAGAGCGGTCACTGACTTGAGTGCCCAGGTGGTTCACTAAACCCGTCCCTTTGTTATCACTCCAGCTTTGTTTTGTTGCCACGTGAACAGCTTCTTGTAGGGGTCGTGCGTGAGTGATGTGCATGCAGGTTTGGGATTGCTATTTGCATGCTCTGCATAATGTTGGTTGGCACTTGGGAGCAAAGCCTGAAGCCCACGCCAGAAGCTTTAAGCTCTAAACCCAGGGCGATATGTTTCCCCAAGCGCTTACCTTGAGGTGACCCTGGATGAGGCGGGAGGGAAAGGACCAAAGCCCTCTGGAAGTATTTGTTGGTGCCCAGTGCTGAAGGTTTAAAAGCATCCGTGCCACGGAAAAGAGTCTGAGCACTGCTTAAATTGAATCTGTATGTTGTACGTTTGTTAGACTACACTGCAGCGTCAGCTGCGCCAGTAGAAGAATGCGCGTGGAGCACAGGCCAAGCCACCCTTGGCTTCGCCTTCCGCGGCTGCAGCCGCGACACTGTCTCAGCCGAAGGCTACTACCTGACCCGTTTTTTTTGCTAGAGGAGAAGCCTCAGAGTTATCACCCTGAATCACATCTCTTCGGAGCAGTGTGCAGCAGCTTGCATTTTGTGGGCTGCTACTTGCGACAGGCGGAGGAAGTTTTCCATCAGCAGGCCAAGCGGTCGTCGTCATCAACCACGGTAGTACAGCCAATGTTGAGTAAGTATTGTACTTAAAGTACTAGATACTATTGGGAATCGCAGACGTTACAATAGGAGACGAGGCGATGTTGGATGCAGTCTCTCAATACAGCGGCAGGACAGCATCGCCTCTGGTGGGAGCATCGTCACCATCGTCCCTCGGCAGCACTGCTGCCTCCTTGCATCCTCGCATAAAGTTCCATCCTAAGACCCTGAAAATGTCCCCAAGCATGGAGAGCGGTCACTGACTTGAGTGCCCAGGTGGTTCCCTAAACCCGTCCCTTTGTTATCACTCCAGCTTTGTTTTGTTGCCACGTGAACAGCTTCTTGTAGGGGTCGTGCGTGAGTGATGTGCATGCAGGTTTGGGATTGCTATTTGCATGCTCTGCATAATGTTGGTTGGCACTTGGGAGCAAAGCCTGAAGCCCACGCCAGAAACTTTAAGCTCTAAACCCAGGGCGATATGTTTCCCCAAGCGCTTACCTTGAGGTGACCCTGGATGAGGCGGGAGGGAAAGGACCAAAGCCCTCTGGAAGTATTTGTTGGTGCCCAGTGCTGAAGGTTTAAAAGCATCCGTGCCACGGAAAAGAGTCTGAGCACTGCTTAAATTGAATCTGTATGTTGTACGTTTGTTAGACTACACTGCAGCGTCAGCTGCGCCAGTAGAAGAATGCGCGTGGAGCACAGGCCAAGCCACCCTTGGCTTCGCCTTCCGCGGCTGCAGCCGCGACACTGTCTCAGCCGAAGGCTACTACCTGACCCGTTTTTTTTGCTAGAGGAGAAGCTTCAGAGTTATCACCCTGAATCACATCTCTTCGGAGCAGTGTGCAGCAGCTTGCATTTTGTGGGCTGCTACTTGCGACAGGCGGAGGAAATTTACCATCAGCAGGCCAAGCGGTCGTCGTCATCAACCACGGTAGTACAGCCAATGTTGAGCAAGTATTGTACTTAAAGTACTAGATACTATTGGGAATCGCAGACGTTACAATAGGAGACGAGGCGATCTTGGATGCAGTCTCTCAATACAGCGGCAGGACAGCGTCGCCTCTGGTGGGAGCATCGTCACCATCGTCCCTCGGCAGCACTGCTGCCTCCTTGCATCCTCGCATAAAGTTCCATCCTAAGACCCTGAAAATGTCCCCAAGCATGGAGAGCGGTCACTGACTTGAGTGCCCAGGTGGTTCACTAAAACCCGTCCCTTTGTTATCACTCCAACCACATCTGCCTTTATGCTCGGTTCCTGCATTCGATTGACACTTAGGGCTTTGATGAACTCTGACAGTGCGAGGCTGCGAGTACAGGTAGCACGATAGCACGGAGTACGTATCTGCAGCTAGCACCGGAGTACCTTTGGAATCCTTTGAGAAAGGCCGAGTCGCCACCCAGCCTTGCAAGACCTTCAGGAGTTTTTTACATGCACATATATATATATAGTTATATATATATATATATATATATAAATCCCTGGTGGGGGGTTTGCGAGGGTGCATGAACCCCATATATATACATATATATATATAGATAGGTAGATAGATAGATATCTATATACATATATATATATATATATATATATATGGGGCTCATGCACCCTCGCGAACCCCCGCACCAGGGCTTTGGCCAACTTGAGGGTTCAGGGCCCGAGGATGTCTTGTGTGCAGGCTCAAAAGCCTGAATTTCAGGGCCAAGCTGCTAGGCAGATGCCTAGTGTTTGAGGTTCATGTGCAGGAGGCTGGTCAAGGCCATCACCTTCGACCAGCAGCTTGTGGGTTTGACGGACACGCAACTTCCCAAAGTAGAGGCAGTTGCCGTGACAGTATTTGGTTCAAGTACTCAACGCAGGAGCTGCCTGTCCTGCTATTGAGTGTTGTGAGTGTTGAAGTCCACTGAAGTGTTCCGATTTGTTCACTGCATTTCTCAACGGTGGTTCAAGAGCTCAAAAGCTTTTCCCGCCACAGGCTGACCCCTTACAGCATCGCATTGACGCTCCCCCAAAGCGAGTCTGCAGGGCGTTGTTTTTGGGGGTGTTGGGGCGGGGGAAGGTTCTTGGTTTTGGTGTCGAAATCTACAGGACTCGACCGGTAGCCCGGGCCAGTTGCAAGGTCAGAGTCCCGGGTTCTGCAAAAGGCTCGCTCGACCAGGCCTGGCACACTGTGCAATCCAGCGACTCTTGCTGCGAATGAGCTATGTGTGTGCGTGTGCGTTTCTTCGCATGTCTTGTCTCGTAACTATCACCTCCCTGTGAGCTTGTTTTTTCTCCTTCGCTTCGCTACAGGTGGTTGTGTACTTGAGATTGACTTCATTGCTAGGACTCTAGGACCGACTGACAATGTACGGAGACGATGACCCAAATTGCGTGCCAGGAAAGAGCCATTTTTGGCTCCTAAGTGTGAACAGTGTTCGGTTCCCGCTGGGTTCAGGGTCCGCATTGACCGCGAGAGCTCCATTGAGTGCATCTCTGAGCCTCTTCAAAGTATGGTGTTGCCATGTGTTGCCCCTGCAAGATGGCCCCAAGAAGCCACATAGTAACATAGTGTTTTGTGCAGTCGAAGGAAACTCCAACCCATGCCAGGAAAGATGGTGGCGCGGCCGCGCATGGAGCCCAGGTTTGACAGAACAAGATGCCCCTTTCGCCCTCGTGCCCTCGCCAAAACTAGCCCAGGGTCGCGAAGCAGCCACGGCTACCCCTGAGGTCAGACCAGCGGCCTTGACCGACCTCTGGTTCAACGGGACGGAGATGCCTTCCGGGAAGCTCGGGAGCAAGAGTGGCCGCCGTGGCCCTTCATCAAGCTATGAGGATCAATGAGGATGTAGGGGCTGCGTTGCTTGGGGGTGTAAGGTTTCGGGGTTCTGGGATGGGAAAATGATTGCAGATGTTCATGTTGCTTTTGTGTTCCAGGTGCTGGAGCGCAATCAACCGACAAGCTCTTCTTCCAAAATAGAGCAACCCGAAATCTGCATAGCCCGAAATGCCAATCTGAAAGACCCAGGAACACGCCACGGCTTCTATTGGGGAAAGCAGCTTGTACGCACAGCAACAGCGTAGAATGCTTTCCTTGTTTAGATCTGTAAGTGCGGATAACTTGATACTTGCGCCATGCAACTCCGGCAGAGTCCGAAAGGCCAACAGCGGACCTTGTTCTATTGTTTGTAGTCGGCAAGAGGAATGTTGGTTTGGCAGTGATCTTTGGTGGACAAGTCTTGCGCATTCGTGACAGTAATGGCAACCTGGCATGATCTTTGAAATTGTAAGAGCAAGAGGTCCAGAGAAGCTCCAAGCGCAACCACACTTTTGCTTGCAGTGCTGCTGTTACGTTTACTGCCGCAAGGGGCAAGTGTTTTCTCCTTCCGCTGCATTGCTGCATTGCTGCTCTGCTTTGGGCTTCTTCTGCACAGGCCGATCTCCGCCAGCGGCAGCTGCCCGAGGCGAGCAGTGGGAACTAATACACTTAATACGCACACCCAGGCGGTTCTTGGTGGCTGTCATGGTAGCCGTCGTCGTGCTCTCGGGGAACTTGTCGAGGGTGTTGTCGTAAGTGATCGTGCAGCAATGCGTAGGAGTCGTAGCATAGGTAACACGACGGATGTGTGTGTTCTTCTTTATCTTTTTGTGTGCATTCTTCCGCGTCTGCCTTGGAGAGACCAAGCAGCGATCAAAGCAACTTTCAGCCTTGAAAGCACCTGAGCCCCTCTTCTTCAAAACATTCAAACCAGTAGGAAGCCAGGGCGGATCAACAAACTATGATAACACGTCAGGATCCAAAGGAACACAACATTAGCTACACAGAGAAAGACGAGCGGGAGGAAGAGCCGCTCGCTGCGAATCAGCGCGCCTTTGCTGTTGAAAGCTGCTGGCGTCGTGTCAAAGTTTTGTACTCAACTCCTGTCCAGTCCACTTTGGGTCATTCTATGCCGAAGAGGCCGCCAAAGTGCCTGCGGCCGAGCCCAGCACACAGCAGAAAGCTGCTGCCTCGCTGCCGACGGCAGCCAAAGACGGCAGCCTTGCGAAGCTTCTGCAAGACTTCCCGGAGAAAGAAAGGACGGGATCCGAGTTTTGCTGATTTTGTTTGGGGGCTATCTAGCGGGGCTGTGGGTTGCAGCCGGCCACGTCCAAAGCAGACAAGGTCTTTGGTGCGGGGTCCATTCTTTTTTGTCGGGTTTGGGGGGGGAATGGGGGCGGGGCCATAGACCGGAGGTCAGCAACAGCAACCGATACAAACACAGTGCGTGAAGGTCGCCTGCCCACAAGTGTGCGCATGTGTCGGGTTCTTAAGGGGGGTCCCTAGGGCTCCGCCTTCAGCTGGTTTTTTCCATCTCCCTTAGGCAGCTTTGCTCTTGCTCCTGTTGCTGTTCTCCTCTGCTTGTTCCTCCATGGTTGTTTTTCTTTTCCACCTTCCTCTCTGCGCCTTCTGCAAAGCAGCGGAGCCCAGTGGATCTTGTTCTCTGCAGGAACGCAAGTTTTGGAGCTGTGTTGCACATGTCCACCATGGTCCCCGTCCCTCTATGTGGCGTCCTTGGCCTGGGGAAGAGCATCCGTCTGGTTCGCTGTTGGGGAGGACATGCAGTGCTCCCACCGATCCGAATGCCTCCATCAAGAAGGCCTGACAGTTCGTGAGATGTGTAGCCAGCACGCTGGACTTGCACGTCGCTGCTTGTTGCTGAGTAGTACGCTTCAGTAAGCCTTGCAAGGCTGAAGTTGAGGTGAATCCCGCTGATGCAGTGGCCAAGGACGAACTCATTCCAGTCCTTCCGGAGAAGTTCGGGCCCCATACCATTGTTTTGACTTCTGCAAGAAGCACTTGCCGAGGGGAAGTCTGCGGGTGTAGTATTTCTTGTGCTTGTTACCACGTGTCTCCAGAGTATCTGAAAGTGTGGCCAAGTGCAATCGACAAGATGAAGAGGGACGAAGCCATCTCAGGGTCGTGGCCTGAGACTGAAAATGTAAGAAGTTCTTTAACTTAACGAGAGCACAAGGTATTGTAGACTTTGTGGCAGGGTAGACTGAGTTCGGTACGTTCGGTACAGTGCAGGGACCACAGATGATCACAGCGTTTTCGCAGGTGCCCCCTTCCTGTGCCAGTCACTGTGCCAGTCGCTCCAGAGGCTGCATGTTCTCCACGCTCTCGGGCAGCTGAGACTTCGCGAATGTATTTGCAGCAGGTCTTGTCTTCTTGTCTTGCCTGTCAGGAGGGTGGCACGTGCAGTCTGATGTGATGGCTGCGGCTCACTGCAGCTTCAGCTGCGGTGGTCGCGGCTTGCCAGACTCTTTTTGAAGTCAGAACAGAATCCCATATCGTTTTCTCATAAGTCCCAAGCCCCGTGCAACTTCTACTGAATCAATGTCAGCATGCTTTCGGTTCTGACCAAGTCGCTCAAATTTGCTGCAACTCGTCAGTCAAGTCCTTTCGAGAAGATCGTGACGACTCGCTGCAGTTCTCCCTAGACAGCTTGCCGGCTGACAACAGCCGGCAAGTTCATCGTAAGAACCTGTCGCGGAGCTCACGCAAAGATTCCTGAGACTTCCGCTAGCGCCAAGCTGATCATGCCTGTTGTAGTTGAAACAAAAAGCACAGCGTGCTGCCTAAGAGTTGAGAGAGGGTTCTTTGCATGGTTCCTGTACCTTGGCGCCAACTGTGGGGGAACGGTTGCGTTTCGGGGGGAGGCTGCCCCGGGAGGAACTCTGCACCGGGAAAAAACCGGAAGAATGGGGGGAAACTTTGGTTTAAGAGCGGACCCCCCGGCGGTTCGAGAAGAGAAGCGCTTTTGTTGGGAAGTCGAGAAAGCTGAAACTTCTGGAAGCTTTTGAGCCGGTGCCTACTGTACTGTGGGGATGGGGTCGGGAGTGGGGATGTCGGAGTAGCCGAGTAGCCCAACGGTCTATCAAAACGGGCGCGTCGTGGTAGGCTAGGGTTGACCGTAGTCCATGTTTCCTACTTATCACCTTAACTGCCCTCATGTAGGTTACCGGGCCGGGTTTTGTGGATTCCTGCTGCGCGATTCATAAACTGGCAGGAAACCACACAAGTGAGGAAGCTTACAAATACTGCTAGTCCTGCCTCCTGTTTTGTCTCGCATGTGTGTTTTCTGCGGTTCTTCTCACACTTTGGCTGATGCACTAGGTGTCATGGAGTGGCAGTTCTTGCACAGGGGACATTGTTGCCCATCAGCTGTGCACGCTGGCATGGCTCACGCAGGCCCACTAGCTTAGTAACTTGCAGAATCGTTCTACCCACCGCATCCATTGGCAAGAGCTGCCTGCAGAACGCTGTTCTTTGAAGCACACACAGAGGGAGTGCCACGACAGGGTCACAGTCATTCAGGCTTTTGCTTGGAGGCATCATGTGATGTGACAGTGTTCTCTACAAGGAAAGTTCTGTACGAGGACAGAAGACCAGGTTCTCATAAGATGAAAGAAGCCCGCATGAAGGGCATCCCGGCTCTGGCAGGCGGCCCAGCAGGCGCCGCAGCCTTTTTGTTCCGTACTCTGCTGATGTTGATTTGCATTATATTCCCCACGTTGTCCCACCTTGTGCCCGGTCTGCTAGCACGACCCGTCCCGCACAAAGAGTGCTTTGCGTAGCACGGCGTTTGCTTCGCAATTTCGCTTCCAGGACCGGCCCTGCAACGCCAAAGCACGCTCTTTCCGACAGCCTCTTGGCGCAACGTGTTTTTGTGTACAGAAACGCCGATTTCGGGAACCCCAAAGTTGGAAGGGGTTTGTGCTTGGCACCAAGAAGACACGTGCTGTCATCGCAGATCCTGAAAGAGTTTTCTTTCAGGTGAACCGACGACGGCTTGAAGCTCGTGAGTCGCAGCAGGCCGGCGAAAAAGAGTCGCGCTGGACAAAATGCACAGGTCCTCGCATGTTTTGTTTTCTTCATTTTCTCTCGTCAATAGAGGCTCTCAACAGCGGCGTTCTGAAAATGGTGTTTGTTTTTAAAATCCGTCTTTCTAAGTTGGCCCCCGCGAAAAGTCCGCTTGAACAGGTCGCCGCGGCTTTGGACCTCCAAAGCAGGCAGAGCAGACTCCTTTTCCGACTTACTGTCTCAGCCAGTTTAAGACAATCAGCAGTTGACATCCCAGCAGCTGACATCTCTCCTTTTACGTGCTCTTGACAGATTTCGTTAAATCCCGGTTTTTTGCAGGTTCTTGCTTTACCCGCCGCAGCGCCATCTCGGAGTCACCGACGAGGTTGCCGACGCCTCGTATACTCAAAACGAGTGCTGGAGGTTCCCACGGTTCGCTGACGTCAAAAGAACGGAGCCTGAAGAAGCCAGGGACCAGTGAAGGGTGCTTTTGCTCAGTGAAGGATGCTATCGCTATCTGTAGCTGCTATAGACCTAGACGTGCATGAACTCGAGTTTATGGGAGGAAGGTTGAAAAGTCCCGATGTCCCCCAGGCGATCGTGCCTGATCGAGGGCGCCTGTGTGTCCAGGAACATTACCAACGGCAGGCGAAGCTTCGGGGCACCCGGCTTTTGGGGTCTTTCACCTTCACCGAGTGTCCAGAGTGAGATAAGATCAGTGGACCGAGCAGCACTTCCGAACCTAAGTTGTCCCCCCTACCCTCCGTGTTCTTAGATAAGTTTTAAAATTCTAGGCTCCTCGACTCGACTCCTTGGTGTCCAGTCTCCCCGTATCCGTAGTTTCCTGCGCTGGGCTGATCGACACAAATCATTTCCGTCACGGGCTGCTTCGGCGGAGCAAGGGCACCAACGGGCAGCTTCTCGAGCTCCCCCTTTCCTGCCTTCCCTGCCTTCCCTGCCTTCCCTGCCTGCGCCTCGGAACCTCCTCAATCACGCCCTTGAGACGACGGCGATGTGTAGAGTTACGGGTATAGATTCGGCGATCGACTGAGACGGATGGAATCGGACACTGCGGATATGCATGTCAACTGCGTGTCATTGCATGTTCAGGATTCAAGGGCTTTGGTGTTTTTTTTTTCAGTGCTTTAAGAGAAGAGAGCCGAGAATGCAAGGCAGGGAAGGGCAACGGGTTCACGAGAATGTGTTCACAACGTGGGGTGTTCACGAGCGGTTTTCACTGGGTGCAGTTGGACACGGGGGGGTGTCGAGATTCGACATCGGGGGGGCGCATCCTCGGGAGTTTGTTAGTTTGTTCAGGCGACGGCAATGCTCTTGGCCGAGAATGCAAGGGCCATCGCCGCTTTGCCGAAGGATCACCTCCACCTGAGTGGCGGCCCCAAGGATGTGAAGAGTGTTGAGAGTCGAGTGCGATGGCGTGCTTGCCGGTTGCAGGCAAACGGGAGGATTGAAGGCGTGAAGTTAGTACCACGGCAGGACTCTCCGAAGGCCCCTGAAGGGGGCCCTCGGCGAGCAGGCGAGGGAAAAAGCGATTCTCGCGCCGTGAGGGGGTCAGTTGCGGGCCCTTTTTTGAAACCTCTCATTACTTGCTATGGCTAGCCATGCCGAAAGCCATGCCGAAAGCCGTGCCGAAGCCTTTTCGGCTATACAAAATGCATTGCCAATTGAGCCGGATCGCCAGTCCTTGAAACCTGCCTGACTCAGCAGACAGGCATTAGTACTCAGAGACCTCGAGTACTTTGAGTACTTTGAGTACTTCTCAGCACTTGTCGTGCTCGCAGTGGTGCTTGTAGTACTTGTGATACTTGTGTACTTGGATTCTTATGCTGTCCTCGCCAATTCCACTAGAAGGCGGGCATGACAGTTCTAGCAGATTCTAGCAGATGAGAGCAGATTATGGCAGCGTAACAGTTGCAGTTCTTGAAGCCACTTAGTCATGGCTTGTACCAAGCAAGCCTAGCCACGGCCCCAGTCTAGACGTCTACGTCGCTTACGTGGAGCATGTCGTTGTTGGGCCAAGTCTGAGGCATGGCTCTTGTGTCTACCCAGACGTCGCCGGGGCCCCAACTCGAAGCCCTTTTTCGGGGGCATTTGCCTCCTTGTGAGTTCTGCAGATCTGCAGCAAGGTCGGCCCCTCAACCGCATGAGGACGGAAACGGGGTTCAGGGATGCCGAGTGCTGCTGGCAGCATCTGCAAAACGTCGCGCAGGTTTTTCCCGCCAGTTCCGTGGTCGAACTCTGTGGCGCCGCAGTGCTGCGAACGGCGGAGGTGCGGCTCGAAAAGGGGCGCAAGGTGCTGTTCAGGAAAATAGATGGTGCTAGCCGAGCACAAGGGGGCACATTGGGCTGGGGGTTTTGCCTTGGTGTCTGGTTGTCGCCTCCCCAGGACCTGAGCTCCGAAAAGTGTGGAGCTCAAATGCTGTCCCCTTCTCCAGTGCATCCAGTGACTCCAGTGTCCTCTGTTGTCTGCTCCGAGTTGCGGCGAGCTGGAGCAGGGTCAGGCCCCAGCCTCGTGCCGACTCGTGCCCTCCGTTGCTGTCATAATCAGAGACGAGGATTCAAGAGAGCAAAGCTCTTTTCATAAGGGTTCCCTGGTTGGGATAGGCCTGCTTCGTGCTGGGCCACGGCACGGCACCCGACAGCCGGCGCCTGCAGGCCGGAAAGGGGCAGCAGCTTTCGGCCCAGCAGCACGCAGGCTTCCCAATACACACTGATACAGAAACAGACACGGACGGCCCGAAAGCAAAAGGAAGACGTCTTCTCGATCATTGACAGGGTTGAGGGGCGCAGAAGATGGGGGCATGTCACGAGCGCGCCCAACGCGGCACACGCCAAACCTTTCAAAAGCCGTTAAGACTCCATATGGAAACAGCAAATCTGGAAAAAGCTGCCATTCGCCTCTGAGGTCTATGTCCTTGGGAAGGGTCTGCGCGGCTGGATCAGCTGTCCCTTTCCTATGATTCTCTCTGCATTGGCACATGCTGCGCGGTAAACTGTTAAACTGTACATTGTGGGCATATGGCACAATCAGCGCAAGCTTCTGCTGCCCTTGGGAAAAGAGAGCAAATTAGCCCCAAGGTGTGGCAAAGTCAGGGAGGCCAGAGTCTTTTCAGAGCTCTGTATGTAGCTTGGAGACTGAGGGGTTCTTTGCGACATAGTTGATTGTGTGTAGGTTGTGGTGGTCTCCTTCCGATTGTGATGTGCTTCCATTTCGCCTCCGTTTTGCTTCCTTTTCCGGGGCCCCGATCTGCGACAGGAAGCTGGTGACGATGACTGGGACGCCTGGTTCCGATGCGGCCGTGGGCGCCGCCGCTGAGTTCCAGGCTCTTGGCACACTCTCTCAAGCAAAAGATAGCTGCCTCCAAGGTGGTGGAATGGGGGATGGGGAAAAGAGCTAAAAGAGCTACCGCCTGTGGAGAGAGCGCTCGGAGTCTCTCTCTCTCTCTCTCTCTCTCTCTCGCTCGCTCTCTCTCGCTCTCTGTCTCTGCCTCGTTGGGACCCAGCAAAATCGACAGACTAAGACTTGTTCACTGTCACATTCCTCACATCGCCCATCAGCCCATCATCGATGAACCGGGTCAGCAAAGGCCAGGAAGAGAGAACAAGTTGAAGAGCGAAGCACATGCGATTTTGGGGACTGGGGACCATGTTCCTGCCAAAAGGCCATCGCCGGTGCGGCGATGACGGGTGCCTGCGCAGGTGGCAGTTTTTACAGGGCACTTGGGTTTGATGCTGGTGCTTGGGCTAGCCTGCTCCCTGCCGACATGCTTCCCGTGCCCAGCTCGCCATGCAAACGCAGTTTTGTCGTAAGGGTTCCCGCCTGGTTGCATGATCCCCGGCACTGCAGGCACCCCGCAGACTGGGCAATATCAAAGGACCAGTGTTTCCAGCACAGCCGGGGGGCCAAGCAAGCTGTTGCCTTTGCCGCCGTTCGGTTCCAACCTTCTTCAGTCTTTGTGCTTTTCCAAGGCCATGCCTGCCATGCCCACGCCGGCCATGCCGGCCATGCCGGCCATGACCGTGCAGAGCCCAGCCTGCTCAGCCTGCTCACGTTTGACACCGGCGTCTGGCATCGCTTGGCGCTGGCTTTTTCTGGTCCCCTTCCTTGGTACCGCTGAATGTCCACACCGCACTCTAGAAAGAGGCTCCTCCCCTCTTGGGAGAAAGACGAGAAGATGTGGGCTCTCTTTTGAGGGTGGGGTCTCCTATTTTTTTTGGGGGGCCCCTTTGCAGGTGGACTCCAGCTCGCATGTGCTGGTCTCTCTGTGCCGCTCTCTCTCTCTATCTCTCTGTCTGTGTTCTCCGAGGCGGCTCCGGCGCCAGTGGCGGTTGGCACGCTGCAGAGCCGGGGCTCCGCTTGCTCCTGCTCTGCTTGCAGCTGCGGCGCCCGGATGCCCAAGAGATCTTCTCAACAATTCAAGAGATTTCAAGAGCCTCCGGCTCAAGAGCCGACCCAAGAGCCGCGAACGACAAAAAGGAAACCCACCGCACTTTGGGCTTTTGGGATGGGAGGATCAAACCAGGGCCCCCCAAGCTTAACCCAAAGCCCAAGTGAGGAGGGGGGGGGTAGGGGAAGTGCCTTATCCTTGCCTTGGCTCAGTGGCTTACGCGCTTTCTGCCTTCCTGAGTTCAGACACCACCTCTTGCCGATGGTGGTGGGGACGGTGGTGAGATTCGTGGTCTGCGACTGCCTATTTCTTGGGAGGTCTCCCGAATTGAGGGTCCGCCTGGGCGTCCCCAATCTTAAGCGGGGTCCTCACGCGTGCATGTCCGTGAGTTCACCTGGCCTGGGTTCCACACCCTCCACAGAAAGCTAGGGGGTCGGCGGATATTTGCAAATATTCGCAGCATTGATTTCACTGTGAGAGAACCGTGTGATGGAAAAGGAATGATACCGTAAAGTCGGCTGTAGAGCCCCCTGAAATCTTAGGCGGCGCCCTCGCCCATGCCGGCGTGCGGGACAATGAGCAGCTCCTGTGCTGGCCAAGCCATACACAGCCAGAGCGCACCTTGCCCTGCATACCTGCAAGCAGCAGATTCCCCGTAGGAGTAAAGTCTGTTGCGGAAATTGGCGGGTTGTAACGGAAACGGCCGGGGTTTAGGGTTTAGGGTCTCGGCTGTTTAGGGTTTAGGGTTGGTTTAGGTTTAGTTTTTAGGGTGGGTTTCTGTTTGCACCTGCGTCTGGTTTCCAGGCGTGCGGGCGTGATTTCCGTGACAATTTTTCTTGCTTTCTGTTTCGGTTTTCGGTTTAATTTCCGTTACATTCCGTTTTGGTCTCCGTTACACACCTTACCCGCCCCCGTACACCTGTTTCATGTTCAACGGACCGGATGCCCTTGCGTTTGCCTCGCTCAGGCGATGCCTGTGATGACCGGGATTGGGACGATGCAGAGCCAAAGTGCGGCCCGGTGAAATGGTGGGGTGGGAGGTTTTGTGCGACATCGCGACATCGCGACATTGCCGAGTGTCAGGCCCAGAGGCAAGAGATCACATGAGGTTACATGAGGTGAGGCATCAACGGCCAGCAGAGTCGTCCCGTATCGTCTGAGGCGATGCCAGGGAGCCCGCCCACAGCATCCGCAGCATTCGCTGCCCAAGCTGTTCAGAGCCATGCCGCTTGTACTTGTACTGGTGGGACACGTCCGGGGTGAGTTTTGGGCAACACATTTAAGAGTAACTGCGAAAATGTCTTACTTGTGAGGTGGGCGCTTGTCAAGTGGACATGGGTGGCACTGGTGTGGCCTCTTGGAAGAACAGTTTAAGCATTTGATCAGTAGACTTTGATGAAAAGCTGGATGCCTTGCCGCCGACAAAACAAACTCGATGCTGACGCTGACCTTTGGGCATGGGTCTGCGATGCGCTTCAAAGTGAGAACGCGGAGGGCGAGCAGCAAGAGACAAGAGCACAGAATAATGTCTGGTATGTATTCGCAACGGCTTAGATGTCGACTTGGCATATGGCGGGACGGTTCATGACCAGAACCGGGTATCTGATGACGGGCATTCCGACGGGCATGTAAACAGATGCCGCCCTGAGGCCACAGCTTCATACTCGCGAGGTGCCATCCTCGAAAAGATTCGGTCGTGAATCTTTGGGGCTATGGTTTTTCCCCGCCGCATCCGGAGGCAACTCCACTGCCTCGAACCTGGCATCGAGCTCTGCTGTGGCCCAGTTCCCACCAGGCAAAACGGGGGGGGGGGGGGGGGGGAGCATCGGGGAGCCCGGCCGCGATCAGATCGGATCAGCTTAATGCCGCGAGGATCCCGAGTGGCTGCCCTCGATGAAATGGTGGTGCGAGCCGAGGAGAGATCTGGAGCTCTGAGGGGGCCAGTTAGTGGGCAGTCCTGGGGCAGTTCCGTACCTGTGCAGCTGTGGAACTTTAGGCAGAGATCGCCCGGCAGCTCAGGAGTCTCTGAAGAGCGAGCAGGTCATGGTGCTGGAGGAGGCCAGCAGCGGCCGGAAGCGGACAGAAGAAGCGAGGTAAGCTGCTCTATGCCTATGCACAAAATTATGCACCGCACTGCAAAGGTTGTTGCGCTTGAAGCCGCGCAAAAACCAGAATTACAACCAACATGCCTCATCATGCAAGCACTCTGCATCGATTGCCCGCAGATCCGCCGCCTCATAGGCTTTTGATCCTGTCAGCCTTTGTGCTTGCGAGGGCGCCTTGCTGGACGTCCTGGGCTGTGGCTCGGAGCCTGGGACCCGCCGGCTCTGTGCCCGGCGGCCTGGAAAATCGAAAGCCTCCCCTGACATGAACCGTCAGCTGTTCGCACCCAGCGCACCAGCAGAGCAGCTCCAGTGCAGTGGCGCGCGCGCGCGCGCACGCGCGCAAAGGACACACGCAAGGACACACGCCACCGCCGCCGACGCCAAAGGCATAAACTCGAACTGAGATCCTATGTCTTTGCTGCCCGAAAGTCAATCCAGGCCCAGCTTTCGCAGTCCTCGGCGGTGCAAGGCTTTTACTTCGACTCTAGGCCTTTAAGCCGAGTCGAAGGCGTTCGTCGAAAGCCTGAAACTTTCAAATCGACGGCCTGCTGGAAAATTGCAGTATATATCAGTATATGGCAATATATTGCATGTCTGGGTTCTACTCGACTCGCAGGGCCCGAACTCCCCAAAACCTTTAACAAAAGCTGCTCTGAGCTTAAGGGCTTAAGGCCTTAAGGGCTAAAGGGCTTCCACCTAGTGCCAAAGGAACAAGCGCTCCTGGTGGGTTCAGGCTTTGAGGCGAATCAGCTTTCAGGGGTTTCGGTGTCACGGGTGTTTCTGGATTTCAGGAAGAATCCGGCTGGTTCAGTCAGTTCGGAACCCTTGAAAACCTCTAGAGTCTAGAAAAACCGTCGACATCTGCCGAGAACTAAACTCAACCTAAAGAAAGGCATACACTTCGTACCAGTACTTGAATCCTTCGGTGGCGCCTGCTGGTGGATGCTGCTTGACTCAGAGGCGTAAATCCAGATTTGGGCCATAGGGATGTTAGAGATGCTAAACCTTCGTTCGTCTTCCCACGCACCCACATGCACGCGCGCGCGCGCGCACACGCACACCCGCACACCCACGCACCCACACGTCCGCGCACCCACGCACGCATGACGCAATCAGGCAAGCGCGCACACGAACACACACACTCTCTTTCTCTCTCACTCTGTTTAATCTGATGAGAATGAGGTCCGGCACCCGCGCGGCGGCCCAGCGAGAGAGCCTCCAAAGAGAGAGAGAGAGAGAGAGAGAAACAAACAGACCAGCGGACTTCGCGCGCCCTTTGGGGCAGCCTTCCCTTCGGGGGGGGCTAAGCGTGCAGGAGAGAGAGAGAGAGAGAGAGAGAGAGAGAGAGAGAGAGAGAAAAAGAGAGTGCTAGCGTGAGGGAGAAGAACATTGTATACATCGATATAGACATATATATGAGTATATATGTATATAGAGAAATCTCTGTGCAGAAGAGGAAGCTGTGGGGCCTGCGTGTTGGCATACAACACTTGCATACACTTGCTGGACTTCCTACAACCACAATATGTTCACAGAAGTTCACAGGCAACACAGGAGATTGTCGACACCCTTTTTGCATGACAGAAGGGCCTGCCATCGCGGCCTGCATTTTACATCACACTTTGTTGTCAAATCTTTACTTGCGTGTTTTGTCGGGGTTCGTAGTTTTCTCATGGCAGGCCCTTCTACATAGCATCATCTGTCCGATCTGTGTAAAATTATTCGGCCAAGGCTTAATCAGATGATTAAGCCAAGATAGAAGTGGCAAACGCATACCGTGTCTATAAACAGGCCGGGTGTTTCTAAGCATATCAGTCTTGAGGGGGGCTGGGAGGTGCTGGGTTTCTCGACTCGATTGCTTCGGGGAAAGGTTCACTCATGGTTTTCTCCTAAGCCTTAATTGTATTCACTCAATCTTAAACGAATACGGTTTAGGAATTCGGTTCATAAGGTTGAGTTGTAAGGTTTGTTGCCCAAAAACTCCACCTCATTGCAGTTCCCTGCCTAGACCTAACCCAACTCGTGTAGGGGCGTAGGTTTGCAAAACCCAGGCCCCACAGCAACATGCTCTCTCTCTCTCTCTCTCTATGTATGCACATGTTTCATTTCTGAGGGGCAATTTTCCCGGAGGTCCGGCGTGGGTTGGATCAGCTGCGTGGCGCAGTCGGGGCGGCCGCTGGCGAGGGGCCCCAAAAGCCGCTCTTCGTCCTCCGGTGAGAACTGTTTGTTGTCTCTCTTGCTCTCTCTCTCTCTGCCTCTCTGCCTCTCTCTCCTTTTCTCGCTCTCGCTCTCGCTCTCGCTCTCTCTCTCTCTCTCTCTCTCTCTCTTGCTCTCTCTCTCCCTGCTGAAGCTTCTCTGTCCTCATTCTCTGCTGCTGTCCAGTTCCAGTTCCTCAGGTGGCCTTGGTGGCCTTGGCTCCGTCTGCAGAGGTGCGTGCTGAGGCGAGGGGCAAAGAAAGTGCAAGGAAAGAAAGGCGACCCGAGCAGAGCACAGAACAAGAGGGACAGAGAAAGAGAGAGGGAGAGAGAGAGAGAGGGAAACTCATCCAAGCGTTGGCCGTCAAGTCTCACTCACGGCAGAGACTGGACAGGGCGCGCCTAGCACGCGCGGGAGTTTTCGGCCCCTCGAGCCCTGTAGAAGAAGAAGAAGAAGAAGAAAGTGAGGGAGGGTAAACCCTGACAGTGTGCTGTGCGTGTCGCCCCGGATGCCCTTGCCGGGGTTAAGAAAGAGATAAATTGCAGCGACACAGGCGAGAGAGAAAGAGAGATCCTTTTCTAGCATCTGTGTCACACCGACCACGGACGGAGCTTTCCGGGCGCGCCAAGCGCGCGAGGGCTAGGGGTGCTCAGGCCCCTAGAAGAAGACGTCTCGCAATTTCTTCTTCTGAGGAACAGAGGGGAACTTCCAATGAGTTGCGCGTTGAGTTGCGCATGGTGCGATGGGTTTGGCGCGTGCTCTCTGTTGGCTTCTGCTGTCGGTTGCCATGGTGCCATCATCCACAGGCCTGAGAGTGAAACATAAGAAATCGTCATCAGATGGCATCAGAAGGTTGCGAGATCCGCTTTTTGAGGCCATGCCGACCATGACATCTTCCCGCTCGCGATCCACAAGTGCCCACCTTTGGGGGGTGTTTCGCAGCAAGGAGGTCAGTGAGTGATGGGCGGAGATGATCCTTCTTCACCCCGGACAGCAAGGCTTACCAAAGGCTTACCAGCATGATTGCCCTATGCATGGCATAGTGTGGGCCTGGAGTGCGCGAGCCATGCGAGCCGGCGAGCTGTGAGCCCTGGAAGGTGCTGTTGGAATTGGAACGTCGGCGTCGCTGTTTTCAGCCCAGGTGCTGCGTTGCGGGCAGTTTTTGGTGCGGTTCTGGGAGAGAGGAAGCCGCAGTGGATTGTACTGGAACGTAGTGGACGATCGAGTTCAGCATCGTCTTACGGTTCTACCATCCCCACGTTGCCGTATCGTTGCCCTTCGTCATTCCTTCTCTCCCAGGCGGTCGAGCACGGCGTCTCTGCCAGGACCCCAGACGAGGGCCGACGGCCTCACGCCAATGCACGGCGCCAGAGTCTTCTTGCTGCCTTGGGTTTCGTGTTTTTGTGTTTGCTTCTGTGGGTGTCTGTGTGTGTGTGTGTGTGTGCAGATCCCGATGCCTGCGGCAAGCGTTGCGAGCGTGGCAAGCCACGTCAGTGTGTCGCCGTGGCCTCACGGTATCCTTAGAGTCTTATAAAAAGGAGTTCCAAAGAAAAGAGTCACTCAGCGGGACGCCTGCTGCGAGCGGCTGAGCTTGATCCGAATGGCGCATGCCTTCCGCGAGTTCTCTAGCGCTGAGGTATCCCCCGCAGGTGGTCACGGAGGAGGTGGCGCCGGGCAAGCAGTGGCTCCGGCGGCAGAAGGCGCAGGACCTGCGCGCGGAGGCGAAGGGCGGGGCAAACGAGAGCAGGGGGAAGCTGTCGCGGGTGGGTCTGAGAAGCTGCGAAGGCCCATTTGCGACCAATGAAGGTTTCATTGCCTCATGGCCGGTAAACTTGTGCATCGTATGCCTTTTCGCATCGAGGCACCGAAACGGTACTTGGTGGACAATCGCGAGCTCCACGCTGGCACGGATGGCGTGAACTACCGTTCCGGCCTCAGCCGCCTCAGCCTTTTTCCTTATCGAGAAGCCAAAACCCCCTCCCAACAGAAAGAGAGCAGGAGTGGGAAGGAGATGAAAACCTGGGGAACCTGGGGGGGGGGGTGAAGTCCCGGAGAAGTCCCAGAGAAGACCCCCCCCGGCGAGCGCCCTGGCGAGCGGCCCCGGCGAGTCCCAGAAGCCCCCCCGGTGAGCGGTTGGCGGAGGCTTCCTCTGGTTTCAGTGGGGGGGGGGGGCTTCTTGCTCTGGAAGACTTTTGTGTGGTTTGTTTTTCTCTTAGGCGATGTTGCGTCTGCCATTCTTTGGGAGCCAGGGGAGCCGCTGAGGCTTTACGAAGGACCTCGAGGACATTGACCTGAGTTGCATGGCTTTCTGGGGCTCCGTCGTCGAGGTGCCCAAAGACACACAAGTGACTCAGTGACTCTTCAACTGACAAAGACATCGCGAGCTGTCGAGTCCAGGGACTTGAGATCCTCTGTGATGTGAGCAGAGGGCGTCGACGAGGGTGACGGCTGGCTGTGCGTCTCCGAGCTCTACCTGCCTATGCAGTTTGGGACCCGAGGGGGCAGAAGGCTTAAGCCGGGCTTGGCGGGACTTTCCATTCCGCAAGAACTTCTTCAGCCCACGTCACGGAGCTCTAACTGTAAACGGCCCTCGTTTACAATATCAAGCAAGCGCCCCTAGGCTAGAACCCTTTTGACCTCCTCAATTAGCAATTGAATCAATCAAGGGGTGCTTGTGGGGAGGGGGGGGGGTTGCTTTCGGTTGAGCCATTCGGGAGTGGAGAGGAAAGGACTTGAAAAGGTTGTTTCTGTACTGCCGTCGCGAATCCTTCCCAGATTGGGGGGTTTCCCAAGTTTCTTGATTTCAGAAGGGGCGCGACAGGGCCAGGGCTCTTCGAACGCCTTAGGAAACGGTTTCAAGACTCTTAAGGTTCTCTTGGCCTTCCTTTTTTTCTCTTCGGAGCGGCTCTGCAAACTCTCTTAGCCCTTTTGGAGAACGGCTCGCTCTTTGCTTGAGGCTGGCTGGCACCACGATCCTCACCTTGGAGGACGTTGTTTATGCTAAAGGACATTATGTATATAGTATATACGCATACGCACCTGTTTCTTTATGATATGGCTGCCCGAGGAGTTTTTCTGCCCAAGATTGCTCTCTCTCCCTCTCTCCCTCTCTCCCTCTCTCCCTCTCTCCCTCTCTCCCTCTCTCCCTCTCTCCCTCTCTCCCTCTTTCGTCGCTGCTCGAGGAGTCGCCTTGGGCGCTGGCGGGGCTGCAGGTGGCGGAGGCCGGGGACCCGTTCTCTTCCGCACTTGAGAGTCTACGCACTACACTTTTCTCGTCCTTTCTCTTCCCCTTGCGCGGGCTCTCCATTCTTTTGCATTTGTTTGAAAAGGCTCTCTAGCTTTTTCCCTCCCCTCTGAGTGATGGAGGCCTTTCCCGTGGGCGGCGAGGTGAGGATGCTGGAGGCCGGGCAGAACGGGTGCCCCTCCCCCCCTTTTCCCCCCTTTTTCCTCGCACCTTGTGTGTCTTTCGGATTCCTTCTTTGCGCTTTGAAAGCGCATCCTCTGCTCCCAGGCGGCCATCATGAGGGCCTCCGAGGAGCCTTTAGAGGGAGGGCGGCTCTGAGGGCTGTGGCGCTGAGCGCCTCGCAGTACTCTCAAAACTTTGGGTCCGCTCTGCACCAGCACACGCCACACAAGAGGCACGGCTTTAAGTAAGGTGAGGTAAGGAGTCCTTAAGGAGGGAGCCAACAGGAAGACACAGGAAAGGTTTCATTGACTCTGTTGACAGTTTCTGGCAGCGCTGCAGCGCCGGTTTGCCCTCTCGGGGGTGCCTTCGAGGACCTGCGGAGCATGGCGCTGGTCCAGCTGGAGAAGGTGCCCTCGCATCGTAAAGGGGCTTCTGAAGCTTTGCAGAGCTGCGCGCTTCGGTCTTTCGGGGGACGAATGAAGGATCTGACACATCGCCTCGTGGCAGGAGCAGAGGATGCGCGTCCTGGGCCACGGTGCAGGCGGCGAGGGGTCGTGTCGTGACTGGACGTGACTGGACGTGACTCGACGTGACTCGACGTGACTCTGTGAGCCCCTTTTTTGGTATACAACGTTACAAAGTTCTCCTCTCCTGGAATAGGTGCTCGCAACCGCCGGCTCTTCGTCCAGGACCCGGTGCCCGGTGGCCCGGGGGGGCGGGGGAAAGGGGAAACTTTGAGGAGATGACAGCGCTTCCCTTGTCTTCCTGCCTGAGAGGCGCTGAGCATTGCATTGAACGTGGCCCAGGTCCGGTCAGGAGGGCTGGATCAGCTTCGTCTCCCAGCCGCCTGCCTCAACTGTTGCTTTTTTTGTGTTTCCTGTGAGACTGTGAGACTCGCTCGAGGACAGGAAAGCTGCTCGTGACGCCGCTGGAACACTCTCCAGAGCAACTGCAGAAGGCCCGAACACCAGAATCCCCCAACTTCCGCCTTTCTGCATGTTTCTGCGTGTTTTGCGGCTTGTCCGTGCAGGGTGCTAAGCCTCAGAAGGAACTCACATGCTGAGTACCAGAAAGCCCTGTTCTCTCACAGAGGGGGGCTTTCCTCAGCTTCCTTTCCGAATCTCCAGGTGGCGACCATGATCTCAACCCGCCAACAACTGGAGAGCGCGGAGGAACAGATGGAACAGGCTTCTCCCCAGCCTCTGTCTCGAAGTCTTAGGAAGTCTCTTTTTGGGGAGTCTCAAGCCGTTTATTCTGCGCAAGGCGCAGGCCGCGGCACAAGAGGAGACACTCATATTCGAGAGAGAGCGCCTTGAGTGCATCCTGTGGTTCCCCCCCTCGCGCTCTCGCCGCTTCAGCGCTCTCTCTCGCGCGATTTGCCTCGAAATCAGGTCTTCAGCCTCTGCTCAGCGCAGCTTTGTTTCGCGCAGGAGCCGGCGGAGATCGAGTCGGGCTTCCTTGTGGACAACCGGGCCTTCAAGGAGAGGGAGAAGAGGAACAAAGGAGGAAGAAGTCGAGAGAGAGAAGGGGAGAGAGCGCTTCTGTTCACAGGTGCTGACTCTTAGTTGTTCCCTGTCCAGGCGGACTCCGACGGCATCGGCTACCGTTCGTCTCCAGACCTGGAGGATAAGGCTTCGGGTTTCTTTTCTGGTTTCTTTTCTGGTTTCTTCCGCTTCTGGCATTATGATATGCCGCCTTCGGGCCGTTGGGCCGATCTTAGGGTGTCGTCTTGCCGCTTGCCGCTTGCCTCTTTTGTCTTTTTTTGGTTCTTGCCTCCTTGACGGCCTTGACGAGGTGGTCCCTGCAAGGACGGCCTTCTGGGGCACGCTGGTGCGGGGCGTCGACGACGGCGAGGGCTGGCTGAGGCTGGGACCTCGTCATCTCGCGCGACACCGAGACACCTGCCTAACTCTTTTGAGGGTCGGCGCCTACTTCCTCCCGATGGCCTTGTCGGGCGTTCAGGTGCTGACCCCGGAGGCACCGTTTGGAGAAAAAACCGGGGCCTCTCCCGTTCTGTGGCCCCTCTCTCCTTGCTCTCACATCTCTCACTCTCATTCTTTTTTCAGAGGCCTCGGTGCCGAAAGCTCTGCTGCCGCAGCTGCCCGGCTTTGCCAGAGGAGACTGGGAGTGCTCTCCCTCCCGATTCATCTCGCCGATTTTGCAGAAACATGCTTCAGATCTCATTCTCTCATTCATTCTCCTCTACCTTTTCTTCTCCCCTTTCTTCTCCTCCCTCTCTCTCGCTTTTCTGCTCTTCTGTCGTCTCTCCTCTTACAGAGGGGAGAGCAGGGAGAGGCGCGGCCCGCGGCGCCCCACACTGCAGGTACATCTGCATCGACCCCAAGGGTGCGAGCACCTTCCTCCAGCCCGAGGGAGCACCCTCCAAGTCCGACTCCGGGCAGGCAGGTGCACTCCTGGTGCACGAGACAGGATCTTGGGGCAAGATGTTGGCACTAAGTCACTAAGTCACTAAGTCACTAAGTCACTAAGTCACTAAGTCACTCGGCGTTCAGTGATTCAGCACACTCCGAGTTGAGAGGTTCATGTGCCTTCGGCTTCGCGCAACTGCAGCTGTTTCGGAGGTCCAAGGAGTGAGGCAGCGGAAGCCATGTCCAAACACAGATCCCACACCCACTCTCAGCCATCGGCTGAGCCCGGCCGAGCCCCATGACAGCAACAGCAGACGCAGCACAAAGTAAGCCATAGCCACACGTGCGGAACCGCAAAAGCGGCCCTCCTGGCACAATGGCAAATGTGAACCAGGTTCCCCGATCGTGGCACTGCATGTTCACTGTGCACTGTCCACATTGTGATGCTTTGTGTGCACATGTACGTGTGCATGTGTGTGTGTGTGTGTGACACATGTGCGATGCAGCTTCCTTGGCAGGGCGTGGACTTGCCCGGGGCTATTAATGAGGAAGTCCAGGCACGCACCTGGATAATCCTACGGTTCTTTGCAAGTACGAGAAAACTGTACAAGTTGGAGAAATAGATGCCGGCACGTGGTGGAGGCACTCAGAGGGATCAGGTCAAGTCGAATGTAGCAAGTAGCACTACGCGGACATGACTTTGTTACACACTCCCATCTAGTTTGAGTGGTTGAGGTCTCGGTCTGAGATTCAGCGTTCCGGAACGATACAGTAGCAGGCGTTGCGAAGACAGCACCGTAGAGGCACAGGCGACCGGCTGGTGGCGCTTCAACTTAAGCAACATCCGGTTCCAGCATGTTTCAACATGTTTCAACGGAGGCTCAAGGCAGAAACATCTCGAGTGCATGTCGTAAGTGCCTAAAGAGTGCTTAAGCCTTTAAGCTCCTCAGGAGTCGGAAAACAAAGCAGTCGACGAGGCATCCAAAGCAGCGCGGCGCGGCTGATACCCTGAGAGTGTCCAAGTTCTTGAATTTCCGAGTCAGACCCCATCTCTCCCCATCTCTCCCCATCTCTCCCCATCTCTCCCCATCTCTCCCCATCGGCTTTCCAGGGCTGAAGAGCTGAGGATATCTCTACCGGTCGACCTCCGCAAGCAGCGGCGCGACTCACGTTCGTCGAACGCAGAGCCTCCGAGCAAATTCAAGTGTCGCGGCCCAAGATGTCCCGACACGCAGTTGCTTTGCAGTGAGTGGCTGAGTGGCTGAGCTCCTAAGAAGTTCAAATGGATTTTCCCATATCATTTTAATCACACGAAGGGTCTTGGGCGCAAAGGGCATCCCTGCACCTGGGGCAGCTCTAAGGGGCTCTCTGCCTCTCGGAGGGGTGGTGGGGGGGACGAGGGGGCGGGGAGGGTGGGCGGCGCAGCGCAGCGTGCAGAGCAGCGCGCAGAGCACCGCGAAGTTCACGGGGACTCTCTCCATTTCTTCTCATGGACGTCGTTGTCACATGTTGTAACGCGTTCTGCGAATGATTTCGAGGCCCGTCGTACACTGCGCGGCTGTGGGAGCACACAGCCTCCGGTTGGCAAGAGCCCTCCGGCTGATAGATTAGATGGGCTCAGATCCTAAGTTGAGGACGCTGAGTTCGGACTCGGCTTCAAGATGGTGAGGAGACGAAACAGAGAGCATGGAATCTGAGTTCTCCCGTGCTCTGAGGACTCACCATTTTTGTGCTGGACTGGAAGTGGCACCTCGGAGTCCAAGAAAATCCAAGAAAGATTTGCAGCAAACATGGAGGCCTCTCAATGAAATTTGCTGTCTCAGTCTTGCTGTTTCAGGACCTGAACCGCGACAAGAGCAGCTGCCCAGATGTGCTCGGGGAGCCCAGCAATCGAGCACGGCAAGAGAGCACGGAGGAGGGCACTGGCTCCTATCTCTTTCCGTTCTGTGAGCATGTGGGACCTCTGCTAAGGTCAGAGACGAACCCCTCTGAGGTGCAGAAAGATGCATGGCTCTCAGGATGTGAGCCTTTTTACAAGTCTTCACCACCAGTGAAAACACGGTGTTGACGGTGTGACTGCGAGAGTGCCAGGTGCACCTGCCCTCCACCTCGCTGACTGCGCTGACGCAGCTCCAGGCACCAAGGGGAAGCAAAAGGGGAAGGGGAAGCAAAAGGTCCCGCATGTCCAAGGACTCGCTGAAGTCTCCCGCGGGCCTCCTTCTGGACATCGCGGACTGCGGCGGCGCCCTCTTTGCTTCCTGCCAGTGCCTGCTGTTTGCTCTTTCTCTTTGAGGGCTCCTTGAGCTGCTGCTGAGAGATTTTTCCTTAGAATTGCGAAAGCCCTGAGCCCAGGGAGCGTGCAGTTCTCGGAGCTCTTCACCAAGATGCGGCTCAGCAGCACACGTCACAAAGGTCTCTCTAAGGCCTCTCTGAGGCCTCTCTGAGGCCTCTCTGAGGCCTCTCTCCAGCTCCCTTTCCTTTTTTTCCAGCTTTCGGGAAGCGCTTGCGACTCAAGGCTGGCAGAGCTGGGTGGCAAAGTCCCTGGAAGCACTCTGCAGCAGGCGAGAGAGCCCAGTGCGGTCCGAGAGTCCGGTCCGGAAGTGAGAGCTTGGTGAGTTTTGGGGGGGGCTCCTTGGGCCTGTTGAAGTGTTTCCGGGCCTGGAGGCGGAGCTCCTCCTGCATGAGCACCCCTACGTCACCCAGGACGCAGAATCGGGGTCGGAGGGGCTGTGAAGGTCGCATCTGGGCGAGTTGTGTGACTTTGTGTGTTTTTGCAACTTGCTATTTTGGTTGCTTGGCATGTCGCCTTTTTTGTGTCAGGCCACAAGGCGCGACCCCCCCCCCCCCCCCCCCCTGAAACCCTAAACCCCCCCTAAAAGAAAGGGAGAAATCTCTTCTTTTTCTTGACATCTCTGTGGAAGCCCGGCTCTTTGAAAGGCATGGCTGAAATTGCGCTTTCTCAGGCTCGGGGGGGCCCTCTTCTCTCTCGCCTCCCCCCGGCTTTCGCGAGCCTGGGAAAGCCTCAAAATATGTTTGCTCTCAGAACCTCTCAGAAGATCTCCTGGGAGAAGGGGCAAAAGGGAGGAGGAGGGAGGGAGAGACATCTCATGCCTTCCGAGTCCCCGGAGTCCTCCTCTTCCCTCTGGGTCTCTCTTTTCTCTCCTCTCTCTCTCTTCCTCTCTCCTCTCTGATGAGCTCTAAACGAAGCTTCTCAGGAGCGGACTCCGTCCAAGGACGACGCGGTCGGCGAGGCATGGAGAGATGTGACGGGTGAAGGATCAAATGTAAAGGGATCGGCAAGGGATAGGCAAGGGAGAGGCAAAAGGGATGTGTGATATGGGAGAGGAACAGTTTGTTGGGAAGTGTTTCCTGATTCCTGGGCTGAAAAACGTGCTCTGAGACTGAAAAACGAATTCTCAGGCCATTGAGGTTTTCCTCTGCTCCGTGAGTCCGGACCCCGGAGTCTTTGGGTTTGTCTTTGGTTAGTCCATGGGTAGTCAAGAAGGTTCTTGAACCACTCAGTTGCCTTGCGCACGTTCTTTCACGTTGCACACGCGCCTTCGAGCGCTTTCGAGCACTTTCGCCTTCGCAGATGCTTGCGTTCTCGTGCGTGTGGCGAGGTTCCGACATGCTTGACGAGCCGCACATGGCCTTGGCGCGTCTGGCGAAGAGGGAGGCCCATTCACGGAGCCATTCCCCCACCTCTCCCCCCCCCTCCCCCCCCCGCCATCTCGCGGAGACCCCCTTATTCGCGCCATGCGCCTGTCCAGTCGCTGGTTTGCTTCGAAGACGACGATGGCGGCGGGGAGACCCGCTTTGCGACTGTGGCACCCTAAGCTGAGACCAAAGTTCTGCCGTTTGTGTTCGTTGAAGCTGCGCGATGACGGCTAGTAGTACGACCGTTTGCCCTCCCATTCCCTCCAGTCTCTTCAAGTGAGGTCGTGCTCTGCGACCGGAAATCCGCGACTCAAGGGCAAGCCCTTGCACGCCTGGTCGCCGCTGGCCTCAGCCACCGTAAAGTTTTCTGTTGTCTGGAAGGGGGAGGAGATGGCCGGGGCTTCGGCAATGCAGATGCGCTTTAGCCATTTTGAGCCTTGCCTTGGCATCACTTTTCATCAGCGTTTGAACGTTCAAAGCGCGCCTTCAACAGATTGACCTTTGCTTGACTCTGTGCGAGAGTGATGCAGGCAACCACCTTCATGGACGAGGACAGGGCCGCTTTGCACCCGCGATTTCAGAGAACCAGGACTTTCTTTTTGCCACTTTCTTGTGTTGTGCTTCTCCCCTCTTCAGGAGTTCGTATCCGTGGCACGGTCCGCGCCCAGAAGCCCCATCATCCTCGGCGTCGCCTCCTTGGAGACGTGGTCGAGAATGCAGTTGACCGATGAGCATCCAGACAGCTGGCTTCCACGTGCTCGCAAGGCGCTAGACGCTTACCTTGCGCAGCTTACCATCGCTGGCCTCTCAGCGTGCCGAGAGCAACGTAACGTTTGAGTATGTTTGAGTCGATGTAGAGGGCAGGCGCCGCGCAGACATGGGTAGACCATGGTAAGCCCCCAAGCTGTACTCAGCCGTCTCCATCCGTCTCCTCTACTGTCCTCTGTTGTCCTCTGGCATCTGAATGTATAGCAATGTATGGCAATGTATAGGTCCCCACGGTGAAGTTGAACAAGGCCTCGATGCAGCAATTTGGCGGTTGTGAGGGTGCTCGAGTCCCTCTTGCACATAAGTATGAGGGGGCGCGCTCAGAGGTCCTGAGGTGTCTTTAAGGTGTGGCTTCATGTGGGTACCATTGAATACCCATATGTTTCAGAGCTTGAAGTAAAAAAGCCTTTCGGCAGGAATTCAAGTTACACAGAACTAGGATCTGGCTTGCACGTTTGTTTAGTTTTCAAATGGTACAGTCAGCGGATGCTAGTGCCTGTCGATCGAAATTGCGTGTGTGTGTGTGTGTGTGTGTGTGTGTGTGTGTGTGTGTGTGTGTGTGTGTGTGTGTGTGTGTGTGTGTGTGTGTGTGTGTGTGTGTGTGTGGGGGTGTGTGTGTGTGTGTGTGTGTGTGTGTGTGTGTGTGTGTGTGTGTGTGTGTGTGTGTGTGTGTGTGTGTGTGTGTGTGTGTGTGTGTGTGTGTGTGTGTGTGTGTTGTTGTGTGTGTGTTGTTGTGTGTGTGTGTGTGTGTGTGTGTGTGTGTGTGTGTGTGTGTGTGTGTGTGTGTGTGTGTGTGTGTGTGTGTATGTGCGCTCGTATTGATTCGCGCTTTCTCTCTCGCTCTCTCTTCTTCTCTCTCCCTCTCTCTCTCTCTCTCTCCTCTCTCTCTATATATATATATATACGTACATAAAAAGGTATAGGTATACACACATATATAGGCATGTACACACACATATATATATATATATGTGTATACACACATATCTATGCCACATGGCGTGCCATGTTGAATGGCATGAGTACATCTCACTGTGAGGACCCGGTCACACTTTCCGCTTTCTTTCCGGCTTGTTTTGTGCAGGCGGCCGCCACGCGTTCCTCTGGCACTCACCAACCCGAAGGCCCGGAAGCATGTGTCAAAAAGAGCCTTGACTCGGATGTACAGCAGCAACACGGAACGAAAAATATACGTGACACATCGTGACATCAACTTCAGTCAGCGAAAGTGCTTTACATCCCCAAGTCAAGAGTTCCCTACCCATGAGGCGACTACTTGCTCTCCCACTCCTTGGTCTCCGGAATCCAACGAAGGATGAGCCCCGCGGCACCGGAATGTCTTGGGTCTTGTCGCTTCATAGCACTGCCGCCCTCAGCCTATCAACCTGTCGGCTGCCCACACGGCGCTCCTGCGACGCGCCCCTCCCCCGAACACGACCCCCATCTACACGGGACCCGTCGGCGCGGACCACACCTGCGTGCCCTGCATCTGAGGCTTAGTCTCCCCCGAACAGGCCCGGGGCTTGGCATGAAACAAATGGATTTCTCTAAGGTGGTGTGCAAGGTGTGTGTGTGTGTGTGTGTGTGTGTGTGTGTGTGTGTGTGTGTGTGTGTGTGTGTGTTTTCTCCGCTCACGACGCCCTCGCCTGAGGCAAACCTGCAAGCACAGCAAGCCAGGCCGCTGAGCAGAATAGCGTGCGGCCTTCGGGATTCGTTACAGCTCTCTTCTTTCTTGGAAGGCGGCACTCCGATGCCTCGAAAGCCTCGAATCCGTCGGCTGACGAGGATGAGGGCTCAGCAGCAGCAAACCCTTTGACTGCAGCCGTAAAGAGCTCCAGAGAGCCTTTAGAGCGCAGTGAGGTCTGTGGATCTCTTAACACAGTACTCTGGGGAGCTGCCTGAGGCCTTCGCCCCGACATCCTACTTTATCGAGGTGGACCGGCGTGGGCCCCACGACTTTCCTGCTCTTTCTTTGTGTTTTTTTATATTGAGTCGTTGCAGGCGCAAGATTTTGATCCCACCTCCTTTCCGAGGGACGACGGGAGTGGAGATGGCTGGCGCATGGAGCGCTGCTTGCGCCAAGGAGACTTGGCCAAACACAGCGCGGCCCCTCTGTTCCACTGAAATTCCACTGCGGTTCCACTGGGGTTCCGCTGGGGTTCCACTGGGGTTCCACTGGGGTTCCACTGGGGTTTCACGTGCGGTTCCACTGGGGTGTCACGTGCGGTTCCTACCAAGTTCCTACGCCTGCTCTGCATCTCTTTCTCTTTCGCAGACTCGCAGATGTCAGAAGATTCGCCAGGCTTGGAGGTGGACCTCTTCGTGAAGGCGGATGTGTTGAAGCGCTCTTTGCCAGAGCTCTGAGAGTTGCATTCGTTGCGTGTTGCAGGAAGACACCCCTCACTTGCCACGGGTTTCCTGCCATGGCCTGCAGCTGGTGAAGAGGTGCCGAAGGGTTTACACCGCAGAAAAACAGTAATGGTGTCGTTGCCTCTCTGGCAGGTCGGTGGTGCAGGAGTCCGTGGCCATTGACGTGGCTGCCAGCAATGCAGGTGCGCAGTCAAGTGTCGGCGGGTCTTGCGCAGTCTCGTGTAGACTGCGGGAACACAGCGTTGTACAGCATTGTTTAGCACTCTGGGACTCTGCGGGGCATGCTAAGTTGCAGTTCAGAAGCAACACGAGGAGTGGTCTCTCGAGCTTTGTAAAGCGACAAAGAGTGTAAGAGGAGTAAGCATAGAGAGCACACAGAAAGCAAAGGAATGATGATGAGAGGCATTTGCTTTTGTTTGGTAGGATGTCTCCCTTTTCCTCCCTCCTCCTCACTATCGTTTTTTCCTTCTTTCATCCCTCTTCTCTTCCTCTGTGCGCTCTGTCTCCGCTGTGTCTGTCTCTCTGTCTCATTTTTTTCCTTTTTTTTTCTCTCTCTTTCGCTCCCGCTCTCTCTCTCTCTCTCTTGCTCTCTCTCTTGCTCTCCCTCATGCTCTTTCAGCGTGACCTTCCACTCTCTCCTCTCTCTGAATGCTCGTTTGCCAGAAGTCTTTACAAGTCTTCAAAGGCTTCGGTCTTTTCGCTGAGGTTCGGCCATCGACGCTGTGCTCGAGCGCCTCAACGCGTCGGGCTTGCCAGAAGCAGCCGCCGCGAAGGCTCGGCGAGAAGTCGGAGCTACGCAGAGCTCAAGCCCATGTTCAGACACTGGTTTTTTCCGGTCTTCCTGCTTTCTCTACAGGGCTCAGTACTTAGGAGTTCGTTCTGTGGCGGCGACGAGTAAAGTGCAAAGCGCACGCTCGCAGGCTTTCTTCGCACTTTGGCAGAAAGAATCTGAGAGCTTCTGACAGAGGTCACGCAGGCTTTGCTGACCAGGGCCGAGAAGGGGGTGCAGAAGGACTCCGAGGTGCGGAGGGCGGAGGGTTTCGCTCTCTTTTTTTTGGTCTTTGCCATTGTGCCCGATGGTGCCCCACAACACATGCGCTTTCCCCTCCCCGAAGAAAGCAGTATAAAGCAGTGTAAGACCCACTCTGCACGACAGCAAGGCAAAGTTTTGACCCACCACTCCAAAAACGCACCCCGACGCCTCTCCCAGACAGCACCCGAATCACAAGCGACAGCTCGGCAGAGGGGCGCGAACCGAATGGAACCGCGGAGGGAGCGATGCGCCCACAACGAGGGCAAAGGGCCGGCGAGTTTTCTCGCCGAGAAGCCCAGCGAGGCCGCGAGAAGCCGAGAAGCTCTTTAAGAGCGCGCGGCTTTTTGGGAATTTTGTTGAAAAAAAGAACGGCCGTCCAAAGGGGCTCGCCGGATTGGGCTCCTCCTCAGCGGGGAGCGTGGCAGGGAGCATCGAAACGTCAGGGCGGCAACCCGGCAACAGAGCATCGCGGCCGCACCGAGAGGTTGTCGTCGGCGACATTTTGCGATGCCTCCCGCTCAGTCTCCTCGGCTGTTGACAGAGGGGCGGGGGCCTGATATTATAGAGCGCAACACTGGGCATAATGACGTATCATGACATGACATATCCATCTCAAGTTTTTTTTATGGTGGAAAAACTCACCCTCGCTTGGCTGCTGGAGATCCCACAGTGCCACAGTATCTTGTTCTGAAATCGACGAAGAAAAAGAAGACGAGTGCCGAGCCCCAGGATGCTCTCTTGGGATCTCTGTCCTCCGGGGGCCCTTGTTGGGGCTTTCCGAAGCGCAAACCAGAGCATCCAGAGCCTGTTCCCAGAGGTTTTTACTGCAGGCCGAGGGCCGAACATCAGCCGTGTTCGTGCTCCTTATTGGGGAGTGGGGCGCAGTGCTGGCTTCATGATGCTTTCACGGCTGCTTCACGCCTCCCTAAAATGCGGAGTGCTTGCTGGACTTGTGGCAGGCTGCGAGCGAGCTCGCGCAAGACTCAGTCGTTTGTCTTTGCCGTAGTCTAGAGAGGCTTTGGCAAAGTACATGAGGTGAGTTGTGCCTGCCAGGTGGATCCAGCGCAAGGGGATGAAGCTTGCTTGGCCACAGCCTGAGCAGATGTAGTAGCTTTATTGGGGGTCCTATGCGTGGCTATGAGATCCGATTCCCCACTTAAGAGATCTCATCCCGAGGTTCTGACGCTACTGGACGACGACGTCCCGACCAGCGACGGGGTCTGCGCTGCCTTCGTGCGCCTGAAGGCTATATATCCTGGTCCTGACATCTGAATTTGGGAAAAAAGAATCAAGAGAAGGGATAAAGCAAGAGCAAGCAAGAGAGAGGACTGAGAGGAGCAACAGCGAAAAAGAGGAGCAGAAGAGAAAGCCGCGAAGCCGCCAGGCGGCCTTGCCGATGAACTTTGCGGCGAACACACCCGCTCGGGCCCCTTTGGAGAGTCCTCTGGAGAGATCCGGCAGGGCTCTTTTTGCTGGCTGCCGTCTGCCGTGTTTGTTTTCATAATTTTCATGCTCTTCCTGTTTGTTTTTCCATTTTGCGGTTGTGGCGTGGCTCATGATCGGGCCATACGCTGCCGAATGAAGTGCAATATGAGGCTATTAGGGATGGGCCTCAGGTGCGCTTCCTGATCGCGCTGGTCTGCAACAGGCGCCGGTCTGGTGCCAGAACGAAGAAGTCCGCGGTGTAGGATGCGTCCTCCAAGTAAATCTCAGTATAAATCATGACGGTTCTGGTTGGAAGAGAGAAGGGCACAGACAGAGGGAAGGGGGATCCCTTGTGCTTGATTCCATGCAGATCGCATGCGATTTGCCAGTGATCTCGAGAATAATTTGACGGAGCTCAGCGAGAGCTTAGCGGCGCTGGCGGTCGACGAGGAGGGTTCCGGGAAAGATGGTTTCAGAAAGGGTGTCAATGCGTCCCAATGCTGCGCTGTGGAGTTTGTGGATCCGCGTGTAGCACTCAGCAGCCTTGTGGAGCCTGCAAGTGCCTGTCTCCCTATGTGAAACAGAGGACCTGATTCTCAAAATGGCCCGGGCGCGGGACGCCTCTGCTTTCGTGGCTGCCTTTGAGAGCCGGCTTGGAGAGATCGTTCTGTCGGGGCCCCATCTGGCAACTGCCGTGGCTACCGCAACATGAGATCTGCGACATAGCAAGGATTAGCAAGAGCGACATGGCAAGGTTTCGTGTCCCTTTCGCCGGCTGAGGTTGCCTCACGCGCACGTGCACTCGCGGAGAAATTTTGAAGATGACGTCTTGCTGTCCCCGAAGGTGCGGATGTGGGTGTCGTGATGTCGGGATGTTGTGGCTCTGGCGGCGAATCTCAAAGCTCGTACGCGCGGCATGGCAGGGCGCCGTGCCCGTGCCCGCCTCTCCGAAGTCTGTGCGGATGAAGCGGGTCGAAACCAGGGATGAGGCGCCCGCATCCTCTGGCAAGATGTAGGCCTTGACCTACAACAGCATAAAAACAGCACAGTGCACACAAAAGTGAAGGCAGAGCAGGCCAGGGCTTCAAACTTTGGGGACTGTTGGCGTGCACAGGCGGGGAACGTGATCACCAGCGCAGATGCCTCAATTTTTTTTGACGGGTTTTTTCAAGGGCCCCCCCCAGCTGTTGGCACTTTGCGTTAGGCAATGTGCGTTGCCACAGTCGTCGAAGCGCGCTCTCTCTCTCTCTCTCTCTCCTTTTTTCCTTTGGGAGCTCAGGTGAAGAGCGACGTAGGCTTTGACCACATGCACAAGCATGGCCCCGGCGATGACACGGACGAGCTCCCATCGCTGCAGAAGCACCTTTGGCGGGCAGTCGGCGTGCTGCAGCTACCCGGCATCCAATTGCCCCCCCCTTGCTCATTCCCCTCCCTTGCAGCATCCTCGTCCCGAAAGTGATCGCGTGACGCTCTCCGACACATCTGAGAAGAACTTCAAGAGTGCCGTTGTCTCCTTTCTCCTTTCTCACTTTCTCCTTTCTCTTTTCTCCTTTCTCAGGAAGTATGCGCTGCCGCTGGTGATGGGCGTGGTGATCGCCATGATCTGGAAGAACGTGGACGAGGACACCTACTGGACGGCCCGGAGGCCCAGCACATGGAGGCTCCCTGAGCCCATTTTATGAGCTCCTCTCTTTGAGCTCCTCTCTGAGCTCCTGAAGCGAGCTCTCAGAGAGCAGAGATGGCTCTCTTGCCATGCTCTCTGGCTATGCTCTCCCAAAATGTCGAAGTTGCAAAAGAAAGAATAGAAAGAGTCTGGCGGGGTGTGTTTTGGGCATACCGGGCTCAGGTGTCAGGGAGTGCACACCAGCAAAAAAAACGGTGTCTGAGGTGACGCACGATCCGATCATTCCCGGCTGGCAGATCCTCGGTCACGACGCGTCTCGGCAGCAAGAAGCCACTCGTGGCTCGATTGCAGGCTCTTGCTACAGCTTGTGCTGAGAGCTCTTGCTGAGAGCGCTGGAAAAATTGAAGGCCAGCCTCCACTTCCTGGTCAACGACATCTTCATGTGCTTCTTCTTCGGTCTGGCCATCAAGGAGGTCACCGAGGCACTGCTGCCGGGCGGCTCCCTGTCGCCGTTGCGCCGGGCAACGAACCCGCTGATGGCCACCTTGGGCGGCGTCCTGGGGCCCGTGGCCGCCTACGCTTCTCGGATACAGCCATTATTCTGTGAGCCGCTGCGCGCGGGAGCTGCCGAAGAGTCCGAAAAGTGGGACTTATGGGGAATTTTTCGAGGTTGTCTGTGTGCTCATCTTCAACGAGTTGGGCTCCTTCTCGGGCATGGTTTGTCAGAAAGCCGTCGAAGCAGGCGACCTGAAGCCGACTGCTAGACGTGACACACCAACAGAAGATCATGTGTGGCACATGTGTGACACATGTGTGACACGCCCATCCACGCTTTCCCCATATCTCCTCTCCCCACCTGAACTCCACGTTGTTTTTGAGCGCCAGACGACTCCCATCGTCTCCTCGCGAGCACTGAAGACGAGGCCGGAAGGGGGGGGTGAATCGGGCTGTGAACATTTTAGGAGAGGTAGATGGAGGGGTTCATAGGAAGAAAGCATACTCGGCATACTCTCTGCAGGTGCACACGGTCAGTGTGCCGTGCACTCTTGGAGACATCATCAATGGTGCGAACCCCGGTCCGGCCTTGGGCTCTCCAGAAGCCTCCGTAGTCTCCGGATGGAGTGCGATCTTACGGTGTCGGCTCCTGTCGGCTCTCCTGTACGAGGTTGGGGAGTTCCCACGGCCACGGATATTTCGCTGGCTTGGATGTTGGGGCCTGAGCTGTGGCTGTTGCGGGGAATACGGTAGGATCTGGCGTTGCTGCTGCCTGTTGTGATCTGTTGTCGGAGGAGTTTTGGGAATTAGTGTGAGTACGCATTGTCTGCTGCTCGCAACATGTGCCCACCACGAGCCCTAAGCCCCCGAAACTGTGTGACAAGTATGTTCAGCTCTTGTTTCCTTGAAGCTTCTTTTTCGCCGGGTCCCTTTTCGACTAGGTTTGCCATTCTCATCTTCGGTGCTGGCCACCCGGCGATCAACTACCTCTTGCTGCTGGCGATTGCAGACGACGCGCTGGGCATGGCCGCAGCCTCAGACTTCGAAGGAATGGCGCCCTCCAAATTCTCCAAATGGCCGACGAGGGTGTCTTTTGGTGATTTTTGTGGTGATTGTTGTGGTGATTTTTGTGGTGTTTTTGTTCAGCTCGAGGCCATCATCGCCATCGCATACCCCAATCCCGCACACCCAGTGGAGCCGGTCTGGCAGGGACCCCGGAGATTCAAGTCTTGCGGCAGACTGCTTGGGCTTTTGTCAATGCAAGGTTCAGCCGGTTTGGTTCAGCCAACAAACACACTAAAGCCACTAGGCTGCTGCTCGTTGTGGCTGGGGCCATCGTCGCGTGCTTGCTGCGAATGGCTTCGTCCCCAGTACGCCCAGTGCGCGAGCTGCGTGCCTGGGGGGGCCCATTCGGTGCATTCCACAATGGCGTGGGCAAGCCATGCAAGGGTAGATTAGATTTCAAGTTGTGAGGAGCGCAGCTGTTCCAAGGGCTGTACGAAGCCGACAGGTCTTAACCACTAAATTGCAGAGAAGCCCCTTCTAATATCCCTATACGACGACCTCATCTGAAGGCGAAAGTGCGGTTCTGGTCCTGCTACGTTTTCATTGCCGGGCCGATCGCCTGGCTTGGCTTGATCCTGGCGCAGGCGGGCTGGGATTGGGTGGGTTTTGGGGGGATTGGAGGCATTGGAGGGGTGGGGCTTTTGTGGTGGTTTGGAGAGTTCGTGTAGAGTTTCTGTGAGCACGTCTGAAAGGTGCACCCAGCCCTGGCGTTAGTTTTCATCGCCGGAGCCTCGAGACGGGTTGCAAGGCATGCGGCTTGTTGTTCAGTACTCGAAAGGTGCTGTCTCTTGTCACTCGTGTCGAATCCTTCGAATCTCACTTGAGTCGCTTGAGTTTGCAGATTTTCAAGGTGCCTTTCATGCCGGCGAGCCATGAGCACCACGGGGAGGAGCACGAGAGCCACGCGAAGAGCCAGGCCGCAGCCAGGGCGGTGCGGCCAGGGACGCGGCCAGGGATGCGGTGGGGGGAAGGGTCGTAACAAGATGGGGGCGCGGGGGGGGGGGGAGGAGTGGGCACCAACTTGGGTTTAGGATTTGGGGTTTATGGTTTGGGGCGACGTATATTATGGCCCCACCGCTTTTTTTTTTTTCGCTGCATGTTATCTCTCTCCGTTCTCTCCGCAGGTGGCCAAGGTGCGGGACCTGATCCCGCACAACAAGAGCGGCTGCCCGTCTGAACAGAGGGAGAGATGGGAGAGATGGGAGAGAGTGGGAGAGGGAGACAGAGAGTGGGAGAGAGAGAGCCGGGCCATTTCCTCCCGGAAGTGGCCCCTTGTTTTTCAGAGCATCGTAGGGCTTGTTCTTGCGCTGCCCTCAGAAAGTAGCAGCCCTCACAAGTAGCGGTAGGCAATTTTTCCTGGCCGGGATGATGCGAGCTGGTCGAGCGTGCAAGCGTTCGCTTGTTTTATCCTACTAGAGCATCGAATCAAGCCCCCATCAAGCCTGTTTAGACCCTCCCCCCCCCCAAACTTTTTCGGGGACCTGCGCTCATTGGCCTCTAAGAAATGCTGATCCGGGCGGCGCAAGAGTTCATGGCCAAGCAGAGCCCGGCGCCCAAGGAGAGAGAGAGAGAGAGAGATCCAGTTGTTTTTGTTTTGCTTTTCTTTGTGCCCTTTCTTGTCTCAGAAAATCATCTGTTTCTTTTTCCCAGATGCTCCGCTGCACGCCTTCGAGCATCACATGAAGCTCTTTGTCGACGGGGCCCCAGAAGAAGTGAAGCGCCTTATGCAAGTGCCATGTCAGGCCACATGAGATGCCGCCCAGTCCCCTCAACCCCCAGATTCCCTCGTCCTTGCCCGGCCAAGGATTTCGGGATGTTCTTCTTTGGCCTGGCCAATGCCGGGGCGCGCGCCCCAAGAGCCCAAGCCCCGCCCCTCTGAGCGTCTCTGAACCTCGCGGCGCGCGCGCGCGCGCCTGCGAGTGCCTGCGCTCCCTTTTTTTTGGCGCTTTTGGCCCGTCGCATAGTCTTTTTCTTCGCCCTTGGTGTCAAAGACCCTCTTCCTGAGGTCAAGGTGGGGGGCCTGGGATCGCTGACCTACGCCACAGTCATCGCCCTGATTGTCGGGGGCCCCAAAACAGTGCTGGGAGCTCTTCGCGCTTCCATGTTGCTGCCTTTGGTGACCTTTTGCCCCTCTCTAGCAGCCAGCCGAAGCCGAAGCCGAGAGGTGGGGAAGACTCTGGGCATCGTGTTCTTCTCGCTGTCCGCGCACCTCATGGGCTTCCTGCTTCCCGTAGGCGCTCCCCTTCTCTCCTTCTTCCCCCCCCTTCTTTACAGGGGGTGTGTTGTTCGTTTAGTGCGAGAAAGGAGGTGAGGTGTGCAAGAGGAGGAGGTGCAAGGAGGTGCAAGGACGTGCATTCTGCGGCGATTCTGCGGCAGGCTTGACAGTAGTGGACCTCTTTGCCATGTCCGCACTTGGCGGGGCAAGGGGCTGAGAGCCCTCGACCACATGTTCAGAGAGGGCTCCCTCAGTGAATTTGGGTTGAGAACGGGCAAATCTCAGAGCATCCCAAGGTCGGACTCACCGTCGCACTCTTTGTCTCCAATGAGGATCTCCGCTCCTCTTGAGAGCGTGTGCTAGCTCCTACAAGGTGGGCTTTGCGTGGGCTTCTTCTCTTGTGTCGCGTGCGCAGGCCTTCACAGACAAGGGCCTCCAGAGCCAGGCGCGGGGGGGATGCATGGATGATGGGGCAGATGCGGGGGGGGGGGGGGGGGGGGGGGGGGGGGGGGGGGGGGGGGGGGGGGGGGGGGGGGGGGGGGGGGGGGGGGGGGGAAATGCGGGGAAGAGGGAGACGCGGTGCTGGGAAGATGTTCTCCAAAGCCGCTGAGGCGAAGATGGGCGCGTTGCTGTCCGTTGCCTCCGCACTACTGGACAGGGACCCAGAGCTCTCAGTTGAACCCATCTGAGTCAGAATTTTCAGTGTCATCACGTGCTTCATATGCCTCTTGAAGCGGTTCCCTCAATAGGCCTTCCTCATGAAGTTCGTGGGAGATCGGATTTTCCATCGCAAGAAGTGTGTGGAGGCACACTTGCTGCGAGTGGCTGAGAGTGGCTGAGAGTGGCTGAGAGTGGGGTGGTGGGTGGAGGTGGAGGTGCGGAGGTAAAAGCCTTCCCTCTGTCTCTCTCTCTCTCTCTTTCTCTCTCTCTCTCTCTCTCTCTCTCTCTCTCTCTCTCTCTCTCTCTCTCTCTCTCTCAGAAACTCATAATGTTGTCAGGTGGAGGTCGACGAGACCAACGTCGAGACCGTGTTCACTGACTCGGAGGCGGAGGCCAGACACCACACAAACCCTCAGCGCGGTAGACTCCGATTTCGCCCCAGACTCCGCTGGACTCAGGCATAGAAAAAGTAAAACGACGCTTGCCACCAGCTGGGATAGCCAAGCTGGGGCCAAGCTCCCCCCCTTCCTCGAAGGCCGACGAGTGGCTCGACGTCGTGGCCATGAACGATATCATGCAGGCGCCGCACGGAACCATTTTGTCTGTGTGCGTACAGAAGCACCTGGAACTTTGCATCCAGGCCTGACAGAATCCAGCAGTAGAACCTGAAAACCACAAGGGTCGTGTTCTTTGGCGGAGGGCGTTGTGGGGAGGAAGCTGTGGGGCGTTTCTTGCCACGAGGGGGCTGGGGTCTCGCCAGTGGATTGCTTTTTTTTTGTTCAGCCTGCTGGTCGAGCTTTGTCCCATTGGGGCCATTGGGGGGTGGGGGGACGCTAGGAGAGGTTACTTTCTTGCCTCGGCAGGGATCTCAGAAGTGTATGCGGGCAGGAGGGCGTTTCGGGGGAAGCTACGTCGTTTTCCCGGAGCTCGCCCAGCCTGTGGTTGTTGTTTTCTCCATGGTTTTTCCTGCAGGAGGGCACGGTTGGGAGGAAACGGTGGCCAGTGTATGGCTTCTGTTCGCTCTTTTGGTGGGTATGGCTTCTTTCCCTGCCCTGCAGGAGGGCCTTGTGGCAGGAAGCTACAAGGGCGCTGTTTCCCCTCGGTACTCACCAGCTTATTGGGCCTTTGTCTTTTCCTTTTTGTTGCTGTCCAGCAGAGGGTGGATTGTGGGAGGGGAGACAGCTTTGTGTGTGTGTGTGTGTGTGTTGTCTCTGCTTTCTTGCTCTCTCCCGCTAACGGGGCTGTCCTCTGTTGCTCGAACCCGGGTTGGCTGGTCTTTTGCTCCCTCGACTTGGGCTGAGGTGCTGTGGACCCAGCGGAAGTACCAGGCCGGAGCCTCAGAGCCTCAGAGCCTCAGGGCCCTTTTTCGCAGTCTAAGCGCCCAAGCAAGGCTCGATGTAGCAAACGCAAGAGTGCCCAAGGATGATAAAAAGGCTTGTGCCCGAGACCCCAGAACAAAGTTTCGAGGCCATCGCTGGAAGCCCTTAAAGTGCAAAGCGTCCTTTCTTCCTCGGCTTGACACAGACCGCATGCTCCTACTGCGAGCCAAAATTTGGATCGACAGCACGTCGCCGCATGCCGCGACAAAGGAGGCACGGGCAAGGCCTGCCAGTCTGCCTTGGGGACCCGTGCGCCTTCACGCGCATATCACAAGCCAGGAACAGCTAGCAGAGGTATGGAAAGGGGGCAAGCGCATAGCGTCCCTTGGCAGTACCAATCTGATGGATAAGTCGTAGATAGCTTCTCCGACAATTTGTTGAGTGATGCATGACGATATGATGATAATGATGATATGATGACATGATGACATGGTGACATGATGACATGATGACATGATGACATGGTGATGATGATGATGATGATGATGATGATGATGATGATGATGATGATGATGATGACGGTCTAATGGTCATCCTCATCATCCTCCTCATCATCACCATCATCATCACTACAAAAAGACACGATTTTGTTCGGGGATGGTTGTAGCTATGGCGTCGCCTGTCCGCGTTCCACTTCACAGCAAAGCTTCTACGGAATCTACAGGCAGTGTTCAATTCATATGACAGCAGAAAAGGACGCCACTGGCATTTCCAAAAGAGCTTGCTCGCGCACATTCCTCTGCCAAGAAATATTCCGGATGTGCGGCTGACTCTTCCCAGGCTCGTGGCACTGCCGCTCCTCTCCGTCAGCTAGTGCGGCCCTGCCGGCATGACCGTGTCACAGTCCCGACCTTGCCGGCTTCAGCTTTCACAGCGTGCTGCTTGGTGTGGCTGTGTGTGGCTGTGTGTGTGAGCAGTAGCGGCCCCCTGCGTTTGCTTTTTTCCCCAGGGTAAAATGGGAGGGTTCCTTTCAGGAGTCCATGCGTTGGCCCGAGGAATTACTTCACCCCCAAAAAAACAGACAGAAAGCCCAGACCTCCCCCCCCCCCCCGCCCCGTCCACCGCAAAGCCACTCACCCGACTTAAGTCCCGCGTGGCAGGGCAGCCAGCAAGAGCGGCGCGGCGTGGAATAGGCGCCGTTTGCAAAAGACGGGGTGTTTCCTTTCAGGGCGCTCCGAGTGCGAGTGTTTTTTTGCAAGAAGCTTGCCCTTTGTGTTCGCAAAAGAAGCAGCGAAAGCGAGAGAGAGAGAGAGAGAGAGAGAGAGAGGGAGGGAGAGAGGGAGAGAGGCCCGAGGCCCCCCGAATACCGGGGCGGGCGAGAACGCCCGGGGGCTCGGCCCCATGCCCCCAAGAAAGAAAGAAAGAAAGGGAGAGAGGGAGAGGCAGAGAGAGTGCTGGAGGTCTGAGCTGGAAGGCCGGCAGAGCGCCGCTGGCCCAGCGAGAACATAAGTAGAAAGGGTTCTCGAAGAGAGCAGCAGAGTTGCACATGCAGCATGCAGATGCAAAGAGCAGAGTAGCAGAGAGCATGGCTCAGCAGCATGCAGAAATAATTGGCATTTCACATCCCGGAGAGCGCTCTCTCACTTTTTTTTCTCTTCGAGACGCGCTCTCTCTCTCTCTCTATGAGAAGCACCTTTTCTCGTTTCTTCTTTTTGTTGATGTGATCTCTCTCTCTCTCTCTCATATTTTCTCCTCACAAGTTCTCTGTCTCTCTCAATCTCGAGACTGTTTTTTCTCAGGGGGGACACAAATCCGAGGCCTGGGGCCGGCTCACGACGCCCGGCAGCAAGGAAGGCAAGGAGGACTTCCTGGCCAGGACGGGGTGCTCTCTTGATGCCTCTTGATGCCTTTCGTCCCTCTTCATCCCTCATCTCTCTCTCTCTCCCGCTCTCTCTCCGTGTCGCTTCTTTGTGTCTCACTGCAAGATTGAAGAGCCCGCCCATATTCGGCAGATAGAAAGGACCTCGAAGACGTCCAAAGACGATGCCCCCCCGGCTCGGTTTTCTGTGGCGCGCGCTTCTTTGCGTATCAGGTGTGTCTATGTGAGAACCGGCTCTGCAGCCGGGGAGTGTTGCGAGTTGTGGTAGTGTAGGTGGAGCGTCGAGACTCGGGCGTCTGTTTCAAAATCTCTCACACACTCTCTCACTCTCTCCCTCTCTCCCTCTCTCCCTCTCTCTCTCACACTCTCTCTCTCACACACACACTCTCTCTCTCTCTCTCTCTCACTCTCTCTCTCTCTCTCTCTCTCTCTCTCTCTCTCTCTCTCTCTCTTTCTCTCTCTCTGCAACTTCGAGGCCACCCGGGCCGGCAGCAAGGAATGACCAGCAGAGATGCCCTGTCTGCGGGCCAGGGATTTGGAATGAACGCTGAAGAATACCGAATACTCTCGCTACACCCCCAGGGTTTCCACCCGTGCGCACAAAAAAAAGGTCAGGTCACGGGCCGACGGGCACTGAGGCCCCCAAGGGGTGGAAACCCTGAGGCTCACTCCGTGCAACCGTTGCACCCCAAGACTTTTTCGACAGCGCGCTATTCTGGTCTTGAGGGAGTGGTTTGCCTTGCTCCCGCGCTGGCACAGGTAGCACTCCTGCCGTCTCACTGTAAGTGTGGAAGGATGTGGAAGGCGCGTCTCAGGTCCTATGAAGCGGAAGCTCAAGGAAGCTGAAATTTCAAAGAGCATCGCAGTCCACATAGTCGCACCAGAGCACCAAGCTCTGGCAAGTCCAGCGTGTAAGTCAGTGTAAGTCAGTGTAAGCCAGAGTCGTTTCGAAATAGCGTTTGAGAGAATCCTCCCAAGAGAGCCCCAAAAGAATGCTGGGACCCGAAAAGTGCCAGTGAGGTCGGGCCGGAATCCGGAATCCGGCGCTCTTTGAAAATGCCCTTTGTGGCAACCTGGTTTGCATGGTGCTGCCACGGTTTACGGAGATGTACACTTTTCAGCGCCTGAAGTGGATCGCTGAAGGTGATGCCCGCTTGTTTTTTTCCTCCATGCTTCTGCCCTCGGGCACGAGCGGTGAATTCCTAGTAGACCGGCCGGAGGCATGCGGGCATGTACGGTGCACATGGTATGCGACCATGACATTGCCTCGTTTTGGGGGTCACGCAAGTTGGATCAGGAGCCCTTCCTGCAAATTCGCCTCTGCTCCGTTCCGGTCCTCCCTTTAAGAATACGAAGCAAACGGCTGCTAAGCAGCGTACCGTGGGATGCAGCAGGAGGCAGTTTGCCCAAGAGTACGCCAGGCACATGGGTACATGACACATAGGGCATGGGTGGGTGCGTTTCTGGGCAAATCTCGCCACATTGTGCCAAATCAGTTTTGCCTTTCCTTCTGTGTTGAGAGTTTCCGTAGCTCTGCGGGCCAACGACTCTGCGGGCCACAGCGCATTGAGAGGTGAGAACTATACAGCAGCATGCGTTGAGGGCAAAAAGCGCATATACAGCAATATACAGGGCAAAAGGGGGGGAGAAAGAGTTTTCAGGCTCCAGTTTCCGTGCAATGCACTTTCTGGGACTATCAGATGTGTCACCGGGAATTCGAATTACAGGACGACCACTGGTCGGACTGCAGGAGCGTTGTTGGCCCTCGCGAGAAAAAGACGCGATAACTTTGGATAAGAGCTTCTAGATTCTAGGAGCTTGCCGTTGAAGATCACACTCCTGTGTTGTGCCAGATGATCTTTTTTGGTGTCAGAGAAGAATCGCAGTTCCAAGAGAGGGTCAGGAAGGTCCCTACCGCGGGTTTTTTTCGGAGAAAGCTCTCCGCTGTGCGAGGCCGTGCAGCCCGGTGAGCTGGTGAGGCCAACTTCACCACTTGAACATGGAAGAACTTTAGAGTTTGAGAAGGTCGATTTTAGGAACAGCTCAACTCCGATCTTGATGCCTCGCCCTGCCTGTGCTTTATGTGCTTTCTTCTGTCTGCGATGTCTGTGTCGAAAGGAGCAGGGTGAGCAGAACTGTGCGTGAAGTCACCGTGCGTGCTCTTCCGGAAGCCCCTCTTCAACAAACTGGTGCCCTTGCCCAGGGTTTGCGAGCGAGGGCTCCTGGGACAGAAGCTCTGGCCCGGAGCCCGCGGAACCGAAAGAGGTCTTCTTCTCTTTGGGGGGAGCGGGGGGGAAACTTCTGTTGGGCCCAGGCTGTGCTTGATGGACGGCCGCGGCTGGCTGGTGGAGAAGCCCCTTGCGCCTCTGAAGAGCCCCCATTACTCCGAGATTTACTCCGAGAGCCCCCTCTCTGATGAACCCTCTCTGAAAAAAAAAATTCCTCTCCTCTCTTTTGCCAAGGTCCTCCCGGCGGCACGTGTCCGAGGTGAGCGACGAGGGCAAGGTGGCGAAGGCACAAGCCGCGCATCAGTGCAGGGGAGTGCAGGGGTGCGGAGCGAGGGGGTGCGGAGCGGCACACCAGAGGCTTTTCAAGAACGAGCGCTGCAGCAGCAATATGTGTTTTGAGCTGCGCAGGGCAGCTTGGGGGAAAGATGTGGGGGGGGGGGGCAGCTGCGCAGGGCATGAAGCTGATGGTGGACCCGCGCCTGGAGAAGCCGGAGCAGCTGGCTCGCTTTCGGGGAGCCCACGCAGCTCGTAGAGCTCAGAAAGTGGTTTGAAGCGACTCAAAAAAAGAGGTGAAGATTCTACCGGCGCCTTACCCCTTCGCCGTCAGCGGAGCGCCCGAAGTGACCGGAGCCCAGCAGGGGAAGAAGGAGCCCCCACATGCCCCCACCAAAGGGTGGGATGTCGGGAATGTGTGTCGAGTTGTGTCGAGCTTCTGAACTTCTCGCCCCTCCTTGAGGTTGGCCGGCTCCACGGTGGATGTGATTCGGAAGGTCTTTGTTGCCCAACACCTCATGAGAGAAGAGGGGAGCCCTCTTGGAGTAGAGGTCCAAGTGCTGGTCCCATCTCCCGGCGACCGCAGCAAGGAGAACTGGGCGCGCTACTACAAGGCTTGCGAGAACAAGCAAAAGCACCAAAAACGGCTTGCAAACGGTTTGGGAACATTTATAAGTATTAAAAGAGAACGTCTATTTTTGTTGTTTGTTTTCTATGTTTTCTCTTCTGCTCTTCTCCGGAGGTGGAAGACCCGCGCCGCGTCGAGGGCTGGCTCGGCGAGCTGAGGCGGGGGGATAAGCGAACGGCAAAAAGAAGGCTGGGCAGAGCCCTAAGGGCTTTCTCTCCGAGTCAACAGCAGGTAGGCGGGTTGCAGGCTTTCATGTGTGCACAAGCATCTGCATTCGGGCCACTATGTTTTCCATGCTCACACCGCGGTAGCTGCATTGTCGACAGCCCGGCAGGACAGTGATGCAGAACATTTCAGAATCAATTGTGGTATCTGTACCTGAATCGCTGTTGACGTGCCAATCATCTCGCGCAGCGAGCTTTGAGTCGTGTCTGCGGTCCCAGGGTGCACTGCGGCGTCAAGGATGCCGGTCCCGGGGAGACGGTCCTGTGTGAGTTTCAGGAGCCGCAGGGATCCGAAAGAAGAAGATATCAAAGCATCAGCGAGTTTCGCGCAACATGATCAACATGTCTTCTGCCCCGAGAACTGCATCCTGCCGCTAGAATGAGAGAATGAGAGCAGAAGCGTTGTTTCAAAGCGCAGGGCGGCGGTTTCGCGGACCCCAAGTGCCAGGGCATGTCGGGACCCCAAATTCCGTGGCTGCGTGGCTCGGGCTCGCAGGTGTTCTTCAGAAGCCCGCGTCTGCGGACGCCGTCGCACCTCACACCCCCATTCTCGTGTGAGCAGCTTCATTCTTTCCATGCTTTCCATGCTTTTCCCCCATCCTTCCTCTTACGCTCAGTAGCTTCCCAAACCTTTCGCTTCCTTGCTGGGATGCTGCAACTTCCACCCTACTGTACAAAGCCGCCGCGTGGCGGCTCGACAGTTCTCGCATGTTCTCTCTCTTATTCTCTCTCTCTCTCTTTCTCTCTGTCTCTCTCTCTCTGTCTCCCTCTGTCTGTCCCTCTCTCAAAATGAAGTGTGAGAAAGGTTGGCCCTGGCCCTTTCCCTCTGTGAGCTCTCTTGAGGCCCTGCTGGGTCTCCGTGGTCGCCAAGTCCCAGGTCGCTCTGCTGTCGGCCCCGGCAAGGCCCGAAAAGGGCACAGCAAAACCCGACAAAGAGAGTCTCGTAGGCTAGAATCGGCTAGAATGGTCTGGTAGGGCCTTAGGCATTTTGTAAAGGCAGAGGAGATCCGGCAGTTGTTTTTCAGAGAAGGGTTCTTTCCTGGAGACGTCCTCCCTGAGAAGCTTCCTTGTGAGAGATCTGATAGCGGGGTTCTCTTTCGGGTGCTTATCTGGGCCAGGAAGCGCGCAACCAAGAAGTACCTGAACCCCGGTGACTTTGTCGAGGCGCCCTCTGAGAGAAAGGGGGTCCCCCCCCCCCCCCCCCAGCGAGCGCTCAGAGCACTTCAAGAAAGAAGCACCACAAAAGGCGAATCGTTGCGGATCAATGTTGACCGAGAGGCGGTGGAGGAGCTTCGGGTCGCTGGCTTGGTCTTCTACAGGCCGGGGGGGACGGGGGGAAGGGCGCGGGGCTTCTTCGGGTTTTTTGTTGGGTTTCTTCTTGGGTTTTGTTCGGGGTTTGAGGCTGGTGGACGGCTGCTGGGTCGCCCGGGAGGATGGCGCCGGCAAGGCGCGCGTGGGCGGATCTCTGAGCACTCTTGCCGGGGGGGCCCCTCAGTTGCGGTGCTTTGTTTTGTTGCTTCACGTGGGAGCTCTTTGAGCTCTTTGTGTGGTGCTTTTTGGGATGTTCTGTGGCCCGGAGGTGGCGTGCGACCTCGTCGTGCGGGAAAGGCACAAGTGGATCTACGTCTGCAACGACAAGGACGTAGCAGACGCCGGCTGGGAAGTCTTGCGGAAGTCACGCTGTTCACGTCGGTCCATGCCACAGAATATGCATTTTGCCGCAAAAACTGTGCAAACACTGCAATGAAACGCGAAATCGAAGGAACCACATGACATCATGACGTACTTACGGCTCCCATAGGAATTTGCACAACTGGAGTGCACCGGGGCGCGCCTCCCGGGTGTTTCAAACTGCTGAGAGCTTTCATCATACCGAGTACCATGAGGGGCTTGGGGTGGACCCGTGGGGTGTTGTCAAACTCTGGTTGGAGCGAGCCAGTTAAAGCATGCAGCCAAGGCAGAGATGTGCCCCCCAGAGAGAGAGAGAGAGTTGGGGCAGCCTTCCCTTCGGGGGGGGCTAAGCGTGCAGGAGAGAGAGAGAGAGAGAGAGAGAAAGCCCAATTCTTCCTCCTTTATGCCCCGCCTTTTTTCCAAGATTCGCGCGGTCCGTGAAGGATGGCGCTCAAGTTCGCACCACGCCGACGCGGTCCCAAGCCCGGAATGCCAACAAGAAGCTGAAATACAGGTGCGCCTTCCGCTTGTCGCGAGAGAGATCGCGTGGGTTTCTGTTCTGTCTGCACTTGTCTGAACATGTCCGGAGGGCCCGCGTGGTGGTGTCCGAGAAGGTGACCCTCTCAGACGGCGATGCCTTGCCCTCAGATCAGAGATCTCTGCCAGGGAGCGCTAGAGATGGCTTCCTCCCGCCTTTTCCCTGAGAGAAACTTGGTGAGGTTTTTCTGAAACTCGGCGAGGAGAAGAGGGGCCGGGAGCCAAAGCCAGACGGTGGGGGAAGGGAAGAAGGGTTGAAAAGGGGTGCTGGCATTCATTTGCCAGCTGCCACTGCTGTGTTTTGTTTATTTTGTCTCCTCTCCATTTGCCTCTGGAGTCAGGTTGGGTCCCCGCCACGAAGCTCGGCTCCTCCGTGGTGAAGATGGCCGGCGGCGTTGGTTTTGTGGCTTTTGTTGTTCTTTTTGCAGACTCGAGTTTTGGACACAAGCCGAATGAAGACGGCTTGTGTCACGACACATCACGATCTCTCTATGCATTCAGAAGCATTCAGAAGTTTCACATGTTCCCTTTTTCCATACGACTTGTGTGATTTTGCGTCCTTGCAGCTGCTGGGGGAGGCACCCCTGAAGGCGCTGGAGGAGCGCGGGGGCCGAGACAGCTTTTTGGTAGGCGAGGAGGAACCTCGAAAGAACTGCAGTTTTTTTTAAGTATCGGGAGTGAGCGTGGCTTCTCTCTTTTTTTGTTTTTGGGTTTGTTTTGGTGGTGCTGTGTGCTGTGTGCTGTCTGAGACTCCAGTCTCTTGCGCGCTGCCAAGGTCACCGGGAGCCGCCGGGGCCTCGGCCCCAAGGGGAGCGAATGTGGGAGAGGATTTGAGGGAGAGAGGGAGAGGGAGAGGCAAATGCGGGGGGCACCAGAAACATTGCATACCCTAGGGAGAGTAGAAGAAGAAGAAGAGATAAGAAGAAGAGGGAGTGTGGCACCCTGTGTTGTGAAGAGTGGAACTCTTTTCCATCTCTCCCTCCCTCTCGCTCCCTTTCCTTCTCTCCTGGAGCCTCTCTCGCTCTCAGCGCGGCCCCGTCTCCCTCCCTCTTGAGGCCAACGGCTACGGGCCGCCGCCGCAGACCCAAAATATGAGAGAGAGAGAGAGGGGGGGAGCGGGGAGCAACGCGCTCTTCTTTTAGCTGCTCTTGCGGTGCTGTGGGGCAGCGTGATGCTTGGGCGAAACCGCCCCCCTCCCCCCTTTCAGTGTGTCAGTTGTCCTGGGAACTCGCTTGCAACCCCAGGGGCATCAACGGCTCCGATCTCGGCATTTTTCTCGGTGCTTCGCAGCACAAGAGGGAGCCCTATACAAAACTGAGTACCCAAGTGCAATCCTCAAGTGAGGTCTCGGACGGCCGCCCGGCTCGTGCGGCCAGAGCTGTTGCCAGGGCCCCGCGGGCTACGGCGGCTACGGCGGCTACGGCGGCTGTTGCAGTGGCGGCTACGCCGCCTACGGCGGTTGCGGCGGTTGCGGCGGCTGCGGCGGCTGCGGCGGTGCTCCCGCGCTCTGGGCTCGGTGCAGCGGGTTAGAACAACAGATGGCAGAGTGGGCGTCAAGACCTAGCTTGTGACCCTGCATGTGATGGGATTCCAAGCACATCCTAGGGTTGTGTGGGTCCCCGCGTGTCGCCTCCCTGTTAGGCTCCTGAAAAACACCTAAAGACCCGGCTTCCCTCGAGTCTCTCCTTCGAGGCCCGACTTTGGCATGGGGCTGGCTCGAAGCTGAGAGCACGGAGCAGTGAGAGACCATGAAGAATTTGAGTGCTTGTTGCGATTGTCGTGGATTGAAGCTGCATCTCTCCCTGCATTGTGGCCTGCGTCCTTCCACCCGCCATCCTCACATTGCAGCCGCCTTTAAGGGGAGGAAGGCTGTGACTCTCTGTGAGTCTGCTGCTCAGGCCGGTGGCGCCGCGGGCGGCTTCGGGCTGGGAGCGCCCGTGCCCGGGCCCATGCCCGGGCCCATGGCCGGGCCGATGCCCGGGCCCATGCCTGGGCCCATGCCCGGGCCGGGCATGATGGCGCGGGCCTCGGCACCGTCAGACAGAAAGAGCGCAAGCCCACCCTGCCCCCCCACCTCCCCCTCCTTTTTTGTTGCTTTAGAGGAATTCCCCTATCCCTATACTTGTGGCAGCCCGAGGCGCCCGGAAGTGCTTCCGGCGGTGACTTCGGCCTCGCGCCGGCCACGCCGGCCCGGAGCTCACAGAAGCCTTCAGGAACCTCTGAGTGTGTCTTCTCTTCGCAGCCGAGGCTGGCCCGAACTATGCGCAGATGTTCTGGCCTGAGAAAGCCTCCTCAAAAGAGGGCGACGGAAGTTTCAATACGTGCGGTTATGTCGGTACATGACGGCTATTCTTCCGCCGGAACAAAGAGAAGCAACGTGTAAAGATGACCTCAGCATTGATGGTAGTTGAGCCTTGGACCGTCCCCCCCTCCAGGTGTTGAGATGTAGTGAGATTTGGCGTGGTGAGTGTTGAGGTCGACATCCGCTGCGCCCCCAGGCAGTCGAGCACAGTCAGCCAAGATCAGCCAAGGAGCTTCCGCTGAGCTTCCTTGCAGCGGATCGCAGCAGCCGTGTGAACTGGCACTTCGCCTGCGCCGAGGTGAACGGATCATGGGGTGTTCCGCAGGGAACACTCGCGCCAGCGCCGCAGCCGGGCCACTTACTTTTCCTGATTTCCCCCCGCTTGCTCTCAACTGACTTTGAGCAGATTGCTGCTGAGGCCAATGCAGCCTGGTGCAGGGAGCTCGGAGAACTTGAAACTTGCGAACGAGCATATACTTCGGCAACTGCAAGTTGTTTGCCCCGAAGGCACTCTAGGCCACTAGCCCAATAGGCAGGGGCCCCCTGGGCACAGGCCCCTGCACCCAAGCAGAGTGCTCTGCTCGGGGCTTTCGAAAGTTAAAGAGCAGCGAAGAGCAGTGCGCTTTTGGGGCCGCGTCCGAAAAACCTGTGGACATGGCAAAATATAAGAGGACAAGCCATCGTGCCTACCTACGAGGTCGACACTCCCTACGACTGATTGTGTTACAGCTCTAAAGGGAAGCGATTGCTTCAAACTCAGGAGATTCAGTTCTGTGGTGCCTGTGCCCATTGCTGCTAGCCACCCCCCCCATGCCACCACCTCGCCTCCACTGACCGCCAGCGCAAAGGCGTGGGGAGGCGGCATGGCCGGCATGGGCAACGCCAGTTACGGCTTCGGCATACGCTGAGGCACGTGAAGAGGTTCCAACCCCAATGAATGCCGAAGCATCCTTAACTCCGAAGCTTTTCTCTGCATTTTTCTTTTCGAGTTCCGAGTCCTGCTGCGTACCGAAACCCGTCGAGCCTCGAACCGCTTGCTGAACACACACCGTGGTGGGGAAGACCTTTCGGGCTGCAAAGCATAGGTTGCTCGATGTTTCTCGTCAAGCATTGCAGGCTTCTAAAGCTGACCACCAACGCAGCGCAGCGCAGCGCAACACAACCACTACCGGTCAGGTCATGTCTGATGCCAGTTTGTGAGACTCCACACCGCTGTTGTGTTTACAGTCTGTGACTGCGCAAGCAAGCATGCATCGACAACCACATCAATAGTCACGCAGATCCTGCAACCCCTCCATTTCATGAAAAGGGGCGGAACGCTCCCAAAAAGGCACTGCTTCGGCAGATGCCCGGCAATCACATGCACATTCACCCTTGATTCTCATCATCTCTGCGAGTCAAGCTTCCGAGCAGGACATGGAATCAATGGAATGCCGTGAACGCTTTCGGGGGGAGGGCCTGCTTCGCCGGTCCGGCCTCCTGGAAAACCGGGAGATCCAGTGCCCAAGTCGCGCGGAAAAGTGGGAAACAAACCAGTTCATCTTCTGAAAAGCAAGTTCCACATAAGGAATTTGATTCGTAGCTGCTCTTTCCCCCCTCCTCTTTTGCAAACAATGGAATCTCTCTTGCAATGTTGGGGAAGAGAGAGGGGGGGTGTTAAGGGGCGAGTTCTTGGAACCAGCCCAAATGTTGTTAAAGGCATAACAACCATCCTTGTTGCTTGTTGACAAGAGGCACGAGCGTGACCAACTCAGCATACTCAGCATATCAACCGTTAAGATCACTCATCGCGAGAGAAGGGCGCAGGCCCAGTGTGCCGTTCGGAGTGCTGTTCAACTGTGCTTTTCAGTGTGTTGCTCCCTCGTGACGATGTCAGGAGCGGGTGCAGCTGTGACGTCAGGACCTGTGATATGTGCAATAGACTTCTGCGCGGAGTAGTTGGGGTCCACCTAGGGATTGTCACGAAAGCTCTGAGCTTGCGGGAGTTCTTGTTTACCACTTTGTTGTTGGGTCAGCACTCAGGGGGCTTCTGAGTCTCCGATCGGAGGTTTGAGCTCTTCCTCTCACGCACTGGTGGGGCGGGGGGGGGGGACTAAGGGGAGGGGGGGACTAAGTGGGGGGGGGGGGCCTCCAGGTTCTCGATAAGGAGGGGTCTGTTTATCAGTTTCTGGGGGGGGGGGGGGGGGGGGCGATTTTTGCTCGCTGTTGCAGTGTGTCTCCCTGCATGAGCTTTTGCGTTGATCTCCGAACTGCAGAACCGGTTTGACAGCAAGCAAACGAAGGGTGTACTAGACGAGCTTGCTTTGTGAGAAGTCAGTAGAAGATGTTTTCTATTGTATGAACTCTTTCGTACACATGAGCACTACACGCACGCATCGAACCAACTCTGTCAATATGAGCTTGCGTTGCACGCAGCAAGACGAACCGGTTTGCGTGATAGCAAACGCCCTGGACGAGCTTGCGTTGTGAGATTTCCTAAGGATGTGTGTCCTCATGTGTAAGAGAGTTTGTGTGCGATGTGCATGACAGGTTCGACACTTTGTGTAGATGCATGCTGCCCGTTGACGGGAGAAGATGAAGCGACACTGCCGGCAGTGCCCTAGCTTTCGGTCGCCCTGCTCTCAAGTTTGGAGTTCAAGGCAACAACATGCCCCATGCCCCTCCCCCCCCCCAAGAGTGTTGGGGAGATGCATCCCTAGCCATGTCGCGTGATCCATATCCTCACGTGTTTTTGATGCGCGCTTTTGACTTGGCTTTTTGTGAACAAGTTACTTGGAGGCTGTGTAAGACTGTGAGATGGTCTCAGCTCTTTCTTCCCCACCAGCCGCAAAACACGCTCTTCTGTGTGCTTGTGCTTTTGCTTGCCCTTGGAGTGATCTCTTCTGTTTGTTTTTTGCAAATGTAGCGGATGTAGGGGGGGGGGGGGGGTTGCATTTCCGTCTCTCAGGACGTCTCTCGCAGATCCGGGGGCTCTCTTCTGAGGGGCCCCCCCCCTTCTTCTGGAGTTGAGCCTCTCTCGGGGAGCCTTAGACAAAGAGGGGCTCTCCGAGCGTAGAGAGAGGGCGAAGTGGCCTCTCGCGCTGTACATGTGCGCCGGTGAATGCACACTTTATGGTTAATGTTTACCCGGTTTACCCCCCATCAAAACAAGCCAGGCTGTGGGGCGACGGCACCCGCAAGGGCGGGAAGATTCCACTTCCAGTTATAGGTGAGAAACATATCGACGAAAGTTTCAGAGCTGTCGCGCCAGTCGGCACGGCCAATCTGCGATGTGAAGCATCCCAGGGTGGTCGAACTTATCTCGGCTTTGCCGCGATGATCTGTGAGGGTTTGCTCTCCAGCCCTGCCATACGGCCTCCCCACAGGCCTCCCGGCCTCCCCGGGCACTTCGGTCTGAAGCCCTTTTCGGTGTGCCTTTTGCCTTTGGCTAGAACCGATACATCTCCGCTGTGAAGTTGTTGCAAATGTTGCCGTGCAAGCGACCGAGTGCCAGGCCTCGCTTTGAGTCTCGCCGCGGAACGAAAAAGTTCTGCAGATCCCCCGAAGGCTCCACTTGAAAGCAGAAGCTTGGGGTCTGTCAGGTTCCCTCGTTGCTACTCAAGATCAGCACAGGAAGCAGAGTGAGCACAGAGTGAGCACAGAGTGCGCAGAGAGGGAGCAGAGAGGGAGCAGGGAAGAACACCGAAGAGATGCACAGAGAGGGGTGTCTTAGGGCAACCAGCCACAACCAGCACAGGATTCGAGCCCAGCAGCCTTTCTGCAACTTACGCGAAAGCTGCTTACCTCTCCACTGAAAGCATGGCGCCTGTTGCGGGACGTGCGCAGTCCCACGTGCCGTTTGAGGCCTGAAGGAGGATGCTTTAGGCAAAACGCATGCAACGGTGCACAACGTGGCACAATCTGCCATGTCTTCCAGGAATCGGTCCCTGGCTTGCTCCGCAGCAGGCCTCGTCCGTCCAGGATGCGCTGCTCCGCGACGCCCCGGCTTTGGAGCCGCTGATCAGGCCCGCACCCCACCCAAACCCCCCCCAAAACACCCCCCCCCCGCCGAACTTTGTCATCTCTCAGGTTTTGGGGAGAAAGAGTTAGGGGCGAGATAGGGGGAGCGAGGCAGCACCGTGTGCGAGCTGTTGCAGTCAGGAGAAGCAGCGGGCTGTCCCAGCTCACCAAGGCCCAGCCAAGAGACCTGTCGTGTGGCCGCGTGTGGCTACGTGCTTCTTGTGCTTCTTGTGCTTCTTGTGCTTCTTGTGCTTCTTGTGCTTCTTGTGCTTCTTGTGCTTCTTGTGACTGGCGATTTTTTTCGTGCCCCCGCTTCTCTCCACCTGGTTCCTTCCGAGGACATCCTCGAGATGCTGCGACGGGCGCCCGGGGGAGGACACTCGTTTTTTTTTTGTCGGGCGGAGGCATTTGCTGGCTGCCCCGCCCCGCCACTTTCCCCACACCCATTCCGATCCCCATTCCCCACACCCTTTACTCATTCCCGCAGACGTTGCCGCATTCAGGATACTCCACGAGCTCGGCCCCGAAAGGCATTGTTGAGAACGCATGGATTTCGCCTTTTGAGCACGCATGTTTTGCAAGAGAGAGAGAGAGAGAGAGAGAGAGAGAAAGCTTGAGCTTGCTTGCGCTTTTGCTTGTCACGCAGATGCCCTTTCTTGGCGTTCTCTAAGTTGTTTTGTTTCCAGGGCCGGAGGTGCTGCCGGGGGAGCCCGAGGAGCTCGTGGCCAGCGGCACAGGCGTAGTTGAGCGGCGTAATGCTTCGCACTCCGACCTCGCTTTCAAGCATTACAGGAGAGGACACGCGAACATCACACGAAATCTCAGCTCTTGAACTTCGGCTCTCGCTCCTCCCCGTGAAAAAAACACTCCCCCCCAAACCCCCCCCGAGGCTCTGGCGGAGCAAGCTCTGGCCCTGGAGGAGCTCGAGGAGACACGCATGCAAAGCCGTAGCTGAAGCCATGGGCCATAGCTTACAACTCATACATACATATACATATATATATATATCTCCCTCTCTCTACACAATATATACGTATACGTAGAGCATCTTTCGCGGAAGCCTTCAAGCCTTTTGTCGGATGCCTTTCGGCTTCTCTTATTGTTTGGAGCTTTCGAGGGCCTCGTGCCCGTGCCGCGCGCAGTTCAGCGTGACAAAGAACTTCCAGCTTATTCCTTAATGACAACTGCGACCTGTAAAGCGCACGAAGGTTGGCACCAAGAAGCCACGCGAGTCCACCGAGCCCGAGTTTGACTCCGTAGAAATCTCTTCTCCTCTTGTTTCATCCTCTCCTGAACACGGGTGTGCAGCTCTTCTTTTTTTGGTTCGATTCTTTGCGAGAGACGACAGGACAGTATGCAGCTGAAGTGGTCTCGAGATGATCGGGAAGCTGCCTACCACAGGACGCCGTATCTGCAGGTGATAATCAAGACCACCTCTCTGCAATTTTATCTTGGCGCAGGCTCGTGCAATGCGGCATCTGCTCCGCGCAGGCCCCTGCACGGTGTCCTTTCATCGTGCGCTTGCATTCATGTCCGCTTCGCAGCTGCAACGCTGCTTTGTTTGCTCGGCAGTTGCGAAATAGCCACTTCCGTCTTCTGATGGGCCTAGCGTGGCCATGGCTCTTGTTCACGATTGCATGATTGCTCATCACCGTCTTCGCGTGTTTCGCAGCCTTCGTGTCTACGGTTCGATGCGTAGCCGGTCGTTGCTGGTACCTCGACGGCAGTGCCGCGCTGCAGGCACTCCTGACGGCGTTGAACGACCGCGTTGGAGGAAAGTGCCTTGGAGGAATGAAGGAAGAGAAGGAAATGGGGGGGGGGGCACTTGGCGGAGCAAGGCAAAGTGGGGACTTTGCGGCATGGCGGAGTGGGGACACAGCCGCGGGGGCGGGGGGGTGGGGGGGGGTGAACACGTGTGCCTCTCCCCACAAGGTGCTCCCTGAAAGTCTGAGGTGCCGGCTCAACCAGCTGCTGGAGGAGGGCGGCTGCCGAGGGCTGAAGGCACGGCAGCAGAAGGGAGAGTTAACAAGAAGAGCCCCTTCGAGAGGCGAGTCCCTGAGACCCTCCCTGACGCTCTCTCCCTCCGAAAGAAGAGGCCGAGGCGCTGGCCTGGCTCGCCGAGCAGCTCGAGGTCCTCAGAGAGAGAGAGCGAGAGAGATGACTTCGGGCTTGGGGCTTCGTTCTTTCGCTTCATTGTTGCTGCCGAATGAGGGTGTCACGGCCTTGGTAATGATGATCACCTGGAGCAGTTAGGGCAGTGAACACCCTCGTCGACAGCGCGGGGTGCCACGACTGACGTGGCGATCTGAAACAGACCTTGGGACTCATGCCCCCGTCCCGGGCAGCCCTCCCTCGGGCCTCGTGCAGCAAGCAAGCCAGAGAGAGACATGCACGCTGAAAGAGGGCTTGCCCCCAGGCCCCATATGTGCGCTACGCTTGCAGCAAGCGAAAGCGAGAGAGCGAGAGAGAGAGAGGGGCGGCGGGGTTGTTCTCGCCCCTCAATCCCTGTTGTAGAAGAAGAAGTCAGCTATTTCTGGCCAAGAGCCACAATTTCAACACAACACGCAACTTAGAATTCGGATGGGTGCGGCCCGGCTACCAACCGTCAGCTATTTCTGGCCAAGAGCCACAATTTCAACACAACACGCAACTTAGAATTCGGATGGGTGCGGCCCGGCTACGAACCGTCAGCTATTTCTGGCCAAGAGCCACAATTTCAACACAACACGCAACTTAGAATTCGGATGGGTGCGGCCCGGCTACGAACCGTCAGCTATTTCTGGCCAAGAGCCACAATTTCAACACAACACGCCACTTAGAATTCGGATGGGTGCGGCCCGGCTACGAACCGTCAGCTATTTCTGGCCAAGAGCCACAATTTCAACACAACACGCAACTTAGAATTCGGATGGGTGCGGCCCGGCTACGAACCGTCAGCTATTTCTGGCCAAGAGCCACAATTTCAACACTTAGAATTCGGATGGGTGCGGCCCGGCTACGAACCGTCAGCTATTTCTGGCCAAGAGCCACAATTTCAACACAACACGCAACTTAGAATTCGGATGGGTGCGGCCCGGCTACGAACCGTCAGCTATTTCTGGCCAAGAGCCACAATTTCAACACTTAGAATTCGGATGGGTGCGGCCCGGCTACGAACCGTCAGCTATTTCTGGCCAAGAGCCACAATTTCAACACAACACGCAACTTAGAATTCGGATGGGTGCGGCCCGGCTACGAACCGTCAGCTATTTCTGGCCAAGAGCCACAATTTCAACACAACACGCAACTTAGAATTCGGATGGGTGCGGCCCGGCTACGAACCGTCAGCTATTTCTGGCCAAGAGCCACAATTTCAACACAACACGCAACTTAGAATTCGGATGGGTGCGGCCCGGCTACGAACCGTCAGCTATTTCTGGCCAAGAGCCACAATTTCAACACAACACACAACTTAGAATTCGGATGGGTGCGGCCCGGCTACGAACCGTCAGCTATTTCTGGCCAAGAGCCACAATTTCAACACAACACGCAACTTAGAATTCGGATGGGTGCGGCCCGGCTACGAACCGTCAGCTATTTCTGGCCAAGAGCCACAATTTCAACACTTAGAATTCGGATGGGTGCGGCCCGGCTACGAACCGTCAGCTATTTCTGGCCAAGAGCCACAATTTCAACACAACACGCAACTTAGAATTCGGATGGGTGCGGCCCGGCTACGAACCGTCAGCTATTTCTGGCCAAGAGCCACAATTTCAACACAACACGCAACTTAGAATTCGGATGGGTGCGGCCCGGCTACGAACCGTCAGCTATTTCTGGCCAAGAGCCACAATTTCAACACAACACGCAACTTAGAATTCGGATGGGTGCGGCCCGGCTACGAACCGTCAGCTATTTCTGGCCAAGAGCCACAATTTCAACACAACACGCAACTTAGAATTCGGATGGGTGCGGCCCGGCTACGAACCGTCAGCTATTTCTGGCCAAGAGCCACAATTTCAACACAACACGCAACTTAGAATTCGGATGGGTGCGGCCCGGCTACGAACCGTCAGCTATTTCTGGCCAAGAGCCACAATTTCAACACTTAGAATTCGGATGGGTGCGGCCCGGCTACGAACCGTCAGCTATTTCTGGCCAAGAGCCACAATTTCAACACAACACGCAACTTAGAATTCGGATGGGTGCGGCCCGGCTACGAACCGTCAGCTATTTCTGGCCAAGAGCCACAATTTCAACACAACACGCAACTTAGAATTCGGATGGGTGCGGCCCGGCTACGAACCGTCAGCTATTTCTGGCCAAGAGCCACAATTTCAACACAACACGCAACTTAGAATTCGGATGGGTGCGGCCCGGCTACGAACCGTCAGCTATTTCTGGCCAAGAGCCACAATTTCAACACAACACGCAACTTAGAATTCGGATGGGTGCGGCCGCGGGCCTCACATCCCCTTAAATAAGAACTCACTCCTTGCATCCAAACCCTGAACTGGCTTTTCAAAGGCGCCCTGTGACGCTGTAGAGGTTTGCCGTATGTCCCCTCCCTTGGTGCTCGTATGGTTTCAGATGTTTGGGTATCCACCTTTTGTAGGGAACGTGTTGTACTAGTCCCACGATGGCTGTGAGGGCCTGCGGGTCGTAGAGGTTTGTCGTATGTCCCCTCCCTTGGTGCTCGTAGGGTTTCAGATGCTTGGGTATCCACCTTTTTTAGGGAACGTGTTTTACTAGTCCCACGATGGCTCCACAGCCTGCCCCAAAACTGTGCTGGTAACGTAATCGTGGCCCCATCATCCTGCAACATTGAAGGGGCGTTCGCAGGTCATGGTTTTTGTTTGTTGCGTGTGCTGCTGTGTCTTCCCCCAGTAGAGGTGCGGAAATCATGACGTGGTTGACGCGTTCGAAAGGAATACTACAGATATTTTCTTGATTGCACACAACACGTTATGACTTGCTGCCTCTTCTTGGGGCAACCACAGAAAAAGTGCCATGACGTGCTCCTACGCGTGGTTCAAGTAAACTGAGATTATCGCCTTGTGGGAAGAGCCCCTGGGGTGTCTCAGGGTTAAAAGCCCTGGATGTTTAGAACCTTTTCGCAAAGCACGCAGAGTTGGGACAAAACCTCCCCTCATAGCTCGCGCCAGCGACCAAATAGCTCGTGCCGGGTGCTAGTTGCTTAAAGCTTCCCCCCTACCAGTTGTCCGGACAACTAACCTCTTTTAGGGGACAGATTATGGAGCCACGATTCCGTTACCAGCACACAGGTTTTTTGGGTTTCCTGGGAATCTTGACACAACGGGATACTAGTCCCACGATGGCTCCATAGCCTGCCCAAAAACTGTGCTGGTAACGTAATCGTCAACCATAACTTGCCCACAGTCCAGATGTTTAGGTAACCACCTTTTTTGGGCAGAGGGTGGTTTAAGTAAATTGAGATGTTTATCCCTTCATGAGATTACAAGCATTCTATGAACAGCCAAAGGCGTATTCACAATCCTTATGGCACGAAGGGGTATGTGCGAAAAGACCGTGTCAAAAATGTCTGTGACAAAAACTGCGACCATTACCAAATCGCTCGCGCCCTGCAGAGAACCCTAGCTATGGCTTTTTAAACTTGGCGCGAGTTATTTGGTCGTGGCGTGAGCTCAGAGCCAAAACAAGTCCTCTTTTTGTGCGGAAAGGTTGTGAAGTCACGAAGCTGACCGGTCAATGTTGTTCGAGCTAATTTCAACTCTTTAAACATCTTGCCAGGCCTCAGGACAATTGTGAAGTCACGAAACTGACCGGTACATGTTGTTCAGACCCGAGCCACGATTACGTTCCCAGCACAGGTTCATGGGCGTCATAGGGTTTTAAGAGGAAGAAGAAGAACAACAAGAAGAAGGCGAAGAAGGCAGAAAAGGAAGAAAAGGAAGAAAAGGAAGAAAAGGAAGAAAAGGAAGAAAAGGAAGAAAAGGAAGAAAAGGAAGAAAAGGAAGAAAAGGAAGAAAAGGAAGAAAAGGAAGAAAAGGAAGAAAAGGAAGGTCCGGGAAGAAAAGGAATGACAGGAAGAAAAGGCAGAAAAGGAAGAAGAGGAAGAAGAAGAAGAGGAAGAAGAAGAGGCACAAAAAACACAAAGGCTGCCATTGTTGAGGGAAGTCTGACAAAGGAACCGGACTTGGGGCGCACCTTGCGCGCGAGGGGTCCTTCGGGCTCTTCCCTTCCCTTCCCTTCTCTTCTCTACTTCTCTCCTTCTCTCATTCCCTTTAACTCGTTCCCATGTTTTTTCATTTTTTCAGGTCCGCGTGCGGCAGTGTATCGAAGTCTCCGTGGAGGGCGGGCAGCCGGTGCTCCTGACGGTCCGGAGCCCCCAAAAAATGCATAAGCTGCTCCCGGACTGCTCCCCACATGCGATCTCTCGAACCCAGGCCCCTCACAACATCTACCTCCGCAGGGATGGGCAGCCACCCCACATGATGGAGGAGCCCCAATTGAGGAGTATTTTGTGCGCCAGAGCTCCCACATTCCTGCAGAAAAATCTTGCAGGAGTACACGACTCTCATCGCCCAGCGGATGGCGAGACATCTTGGCCGGGGCCTTCTTGCGCTTGACGTCTTGCAGCGCCCTGAGAAGTCCGGCTGAGTCACATAGTCCAAGTTCCGTTGCGAGAGGTGGCACCTCACTGTCCTGGAGCCGAGCCGAGCAGAAAAGGCCTGCAGCAAGAACCATCGCTCTGCACCCTTCCAAATTCCCCATCCCGCCAGCGTTTTGCAACGCGGAGTCCTAGGTCGCCGCTGTGTGACATTGTGTGTCTTTGTCTGCGTGTGCCGGCGTCTCTCTTTGTCTTTTTCGTTTCCTCTCTTTTTCTCTCCCTCTCTCCCCCTCTTCTCCCCTCTCCCTCTCTCCCTCTCTCCCTCTCTCCCCCTCTCCCTCTCTCCCTCTCTCCCTCTCTCCCCCTCTCCCTCTCTCCCTCTCTCCCTCTCTCCCCCTCTCCCTCTCTCCTCCCTCTTTCCCTCTCTCCCTCTCTGCCTCTCCCATCTCTTTGTCAGAGAGGTCGGAGCTGCACTGGTGCCTGGCGCGGCTCCGCTGCGGCGAGGCGGAGACAGCTCCGCCGAGAGGGAGCTAGAGTATGAGTCAGAGTATGAGTCAGAGCATGGGTCAGCGTGTGGCTCAGAGCTCTGAGAGAGCCTTAGAAGTGGCCGAAGATTTTGTTGGCGAGGCCGAGGACTTCAGCCGCTTCCTTGAGCCGAACCGCGACCCGACGCCCGGCGGAGCCCGGCGGAGTCCGGCGGAGAGTTCTGTTTTTTGTCGTCGGGCCATGTTTGTTTTTTCACACACCCCTTGGCCTTGTCCAAATTCGAGTAAACACTAGGTGATTAGGTGATTCGTGTTTGTCAGCACTGTGCGGGCAAGGAACTACTTGCTCAACGAGGAGGTGGCGCAGAATCCGTGGTTCCGCCAAATGGCGAGGCCACGGCCACCGTAGTTTCCGTCCCCTTTGTATCCCTTTGTCCCCTTATTCCGTCCACTGGGGGGGGCTCGCAGGTTCGCGGACAAGTGGCGCCACGGCAAGGAGCACACGCTCGCCAGCGTGACTTCCAGCCTGACCGTGTTGACTTCGCCACGCTTCGCTGGGCGGTCTCACTTTGAAGGGCTTTTCAAGGGTTGTTTTTTGGAGATTCTGTCCGACGTCGGGGGAGTTCGTGGGAAGGAGGGGCACCCGCGGCCGTTGCTTCACATCGACGTCCACGGCTGCAAGGATCCGCCGGGCCCCGAGCTGCACCCCTCCGAGTACCCTTTTGAGTGCGCCCCGAGTCTTTTCGAGATTTCGGTAGCGGCCCGGTATATGTAGAGAGCTCCAGGACTCCAAGACATTCCAGTAGACACGGAAAGGATGGGCCGATGGAATTATGGAAGGCGCCTTCTCAGCCTTCTCTCTTTGGCTGTTGAAGGCCTGCGACACCCTCACACTTGACGGTGGGCTTGGCGGCAATGCGCCACGAGGCGCCATGTGCTCGCAGTGCTGCAACGTGCGGAGGCGCTTGTTCGTGTCGTGTCTTCTGAGCATGCACAGGTCGAAATGGGACGAAGTCCACTCTCGCAGAGTCGAGTGGAGACCTTTGCGGCCGCCTTGCAGGCACACGCTCACACGGACTGTCCAGAGTCTATGTCAAGAGCGCTCCACTCCACTCCCTGACCCGACTTTCTCGCGCCCCTTCCGCACGCCCTCAGAACGAGCTGACGGCGGTCCTCAACGGCTTGGAGCTCCGACCGAGGCGTTCTCTGAGGGGCGGTTTTTGAGGTTTCTCGAGGAAGCTCTGTATTCGGATGTCGGGCCAACGGTGACACTGTGACCATCTGTTTGCCAGGCCTGAGAGACTTGTGCGGGTTCTGCTTCCGTCCCTCTCTGGCGGTCGGCACCTCATGACTTTTGCGCTTTTGGACAAATCCCTCTCTGTAAGATGCGACGGTCACACTTTTTTCCAGATGCGACCTTGGGTTGAGACAGTTGAGACTCAGTGTGCACGTCATCTTCCCGTACCTTCCCGAACTTCAGGGGATGCTCTGAGGCTTGATCTTCTCGAGAATTTTTGACTCAAGCTTTGATGGTTTGGACTAAGCGGTCTCAAACGCACTGCCGGGTGCCATTCTTCTTCGTGATGACGCAGGGTGCATTGCCGTTCGGCATCAGGCGCGAGGCTCTATCTTAACGGTTTTCGACTTGCGGGCATGCACAGACTTCGACAGACGACCCGGAGAAGCATCAGATTATCCACGTGACCCATTATAAACTTGAAGAGGACCCGACGCTTCTTCAACTTCAACCGTCAACTGGCCCAGGTCAGGGAAAAGAGAGACTTTCTGGCGCATGGCCGCTTGAGGAGCCCGTGATCTGCAGAGGGGTCTGATAGGCAACGCTTTGTTCCCCTGATCCTTTTCGAATGTGTGTAGAAACTGTAGAATGTCGTAGCAATACTGAACTCGACGTCCACACGACGCCGAACACGAGCAAGTCTGTGAAGTTAGTGGGAGCGGATGGCCCAGCCCTGCGCGCAGGAGCGCCGGCTCACTCAGTCACAGCAGGCCCGGCGCTGAAAAACGAAGGTGTTTAGTGCGGAGCGGCGCGGCTCTGAGGCCATGGCCTATGCTGGCTTTACACACTCGTGCCAGCTGGAGCTGTCCAAGGCAAGATGGGATGCACAGGTGGAGCACATCCGGAGCATTTCTTTGCAGGGCTGTGTGTCTCTGTCCCTGTGTCGCAGATGCAGAAGCGAAGCGGTGGTGTCACGGTGGTGTTTTGAGGCACTCCGGCGTGCACTGAGCCGGGACGATGCAGCTACGGCCCGGCTCGGAAGAGCTGTGACAAAGGTGCCCCTGCTTTGCAGGAAGTCCTCTTAAGACTGAGAGCCGTTGAGAAGTTAAGAGGTCTGTTACGTCTCTTTACCTGTCACCTTTCCCGCCCATGTGCTGTCCTCTCTGAAAGCAGAGAGGCCTGGGCGCTGAGCTGCCAGGGCGCCTTGCCCTCGTTGCCCGGGCCTCTTGAAGAAAGATCTCTCCACTTTTCAAAGTCAACTCCTCCTCTCCTTTTCGCTGGGCTTTGGGGGGCTGGCTGAGGGCTTTCTCAGAGAAAAGAAGCGCTCCTTCGCCCCAGGAAGTCGCCAAGCGCGAGCGCTGACCGCACGGATGCCCAAATCTTTCACCGCTTCATCTTCTTACCATTGTCTTGACTCTCTCTTTCTTGACTCCATCTGTATTCTCCGCAGCACGTGTCTTTTGTCTTTTGTCCCAAGGCGACGACAAAGAGGCACTGGAGCTGGCACCGGACTCGGGTTCGAAAGCTCGCAAAGTGCTCTCAGATCCTACTGACAAGTTTACAAGTATGGTTTGAGTAGAGTCTGAGTGCTCGCTCCCCTCTTGAGGTGCGACCTCGGAGTGGCGGGACCCGCAAGAGGCCCGCCCCTTTAGCGCCACACTGGACTGGGGGGCGCCTGAGATCCCGTGAGCCTCGTGAGCCATCTCATGTCATCCCATGAGCCCATCTGCCCCCGCTGGCGCCCCGAGGCGTAGCGACCGGCGCGGCTGCCCGCCCCTGCGCCGGCACCAGAGTGCCTGAGTGCCTGAGTGCCTGAGGCTGAGTAGAGGCCTCCAGGAGGCCTCTGTCCGAGGTTCGCCCTCAAAAGGGATGCGAGACGGGGGTGTGGGGAATGTGCAAGGGGAATGGGGGGCGGAGGGACAGTGCGGAGGGACAGTGCGGAGGGACAGTGCGGGACAGTCTCCTCGATTTGCCCGTTGGGCGAAGTTGCCTTTGGACTACGGATGAAGCCGGTCTGAGACACATGCCGCGACTTCCAGCCCGGTGCACGAGATGTAGGTACCTCTCAATTTTTTGCCGCCAAGTGGAAGCGTGCGCATCCAGTCAGGCGGCCCGAACCAATGTGCCCTGCAACCCAGCCTTCAGCCCTTCAGCCACCTTCAGCCACCACACCCCTTAGGCCTTTAGGCGAGTTGAAGCAGGTTGTCAGCGCATGAGCAGGGTTGCTTGGACACGAGGGCCACATCGCATACCTGCCCGGGCTTCCGAAGCCTTGTCTTCTGGCTTTGCGTCTTCCGGGAGCCCTTAGGTCGCTGTTTCGGACACTACACTCTTTACCCCCCCCAAAAAACTCGAAAGTCTGCATCCAGGCGGTCTGAGTGTATTCGTAACGAGGCTCGTGAAGACCCGGGATTTCCCTTTTGCGCAGCCGTTCAGCCGTGCCAGATGCTTTCCAGGGCTGGGTGTTAAGCTGTGAAAAAACTCCCAAGGCCTATAGGCCCAAGATGCCAAAGGCAGTGTAGCACGTCCTCAGAGCACAGGCGACTGCGCAAATTCACCCCATGCTTCGCCCATGCCTTTTACGGGCCTTTTGCAGGCCCAGGGGCAGGGCTCTGGGTGCCGCCCCCGAGGGTTTGAGGCTGGTGGTTCTCCACAGGGGTTGGGGGCCCCGCACGTCGGTGCGGTCTTCGCGGATCTTTGCACATCTGATTATCTTTGCCCAAGTGGATTGTGGGGGGGCGGTCTTCGGGTTCAGGGTGCAAGGCATTCTGTACAGGCGACGTGCAACTCTGCCCACAGACCACGAAACATCAGAAAAAGCTCTCAAAAGCTGCAGTCCCAGAGCGCTCATTTGTGTGTCTGTGTCTGGGTGTGTGGGTGGGGTCGAAGGTTCGGGTCGCTTACTAAAGGGATTTGGACTGTCGGGCTCACCTTTTCTTGTAAGACCGTAAGAATGGGCATGAAGCGTGGATGCGCCTCTCTTTCGAATGGCCGGTTTGCTTCAACAGCTGCTTCGTCATGCCATCGGGCATGCTTTCTGGCATGCTGCAGCCTCTCCTACCGAGATCAGACTCGCAACTTCAGGCAGGCGAAAAGCTTAGCAGCTAAGCCAAGCTATTGTGCAAGCCAAGCATGGTGTAGGTGCCGTCCGTTTGTGGCCCAGCGCAATGGCCCAAGGGCAGAAGCGGCCGGCACCAGGTGAGAGCTCTGAGAGATGAGAGTTTGCCTTGGAAGCCTTGGCACCTGCACCCCGCATATGAACTGAAGAACCGAGCGAAACGAAAGGAAGCATCGATCGCAGGCGATGGCCATGATGGCGATGGCCCTCTGCTGGCTGGTGTGGACGCTTGTTGTGCTACTAGAGAGTCCACACTGAGCTGAGTCCACTGTTCTTGATGTGAGTTTTTTTTGTCTTCTTGTGTCAGAGGACTTGGGCGGCACGACCATCGCCACCGGCCTGATCTCTGCTGACGGGCGGCTCCTCGCAAAGCAGCCGCTCGCCCCAGAACGATGGAGAGAGCCCTCTCGGAGTTTGCCACACCCCCCATCCATATGGCAGATGAATGAAGCACATAATGAAGCTTCCTGTTCTTCTTGTTTTTTTCATACAAAGTTTTGCAAAGCAAAAAGCGGGCAGCAGGATGGAGGCCGTCGGGGAGGACCACCGACCCGAAAGCCTTGCCCAACGCATCCGCGGCCTCCTCGAGGAGAGGGAAGAGAGGGTGGCTAAGGGTGCTGGTTGGCTAAAGCCGCTAGGTACTCCGCGTATCTCCGTGTATAGCATGCCGATCTGCCCAGATACTCGGCTTACATCGCGGGTCAATCGCTCGCAGTTTTGTTCAAATCCTTTTCAAAGCAGCGAAAACAATGTCTCGCAACCACGCCGCGGCTCAAATGTGGAAAGATTCAGATGTTTGTTCTATGAGCTCTGTTCCGCAGTATCCGCACATTCCAGCCTTCATCGTGTTATTCGAACAAAATTCAGACCAACTCCTTCCGATTTGTTCCATAAATTCTCCGTGTGTAGCGTGTCGATCCGCGTTTTCCAGCAAGGTCGAAACATTGCCGCGGTTTGGAGCATGAAGAACTGTGATGGTTGCGTTCTGTTGTATCCACACTCCAGCTTTTAAAAAGCACGAAGAACAACAATGAAGAATCCAGCTTTTAAACAAACACGAAAAACAACAATGAAGAAAAGCATTGGCAAAATCCGATGGATTGCTATCAGGTCTGCTATACAGTATCCCCGCACTCCAGAATTGTTATGTTGCTTTTAAGCAGACGTAACTAACAACAACATAATTCTGCAAGCTACTCAGTGAAATATGGGCTTGTTCGTGGACTAGCGACTCTGCAGTCACTACGCGGCCACTGCGCGGTCACTATACGCGGTCATTACGAGGTCACTACGCCGTCACCTACGCCCTACGCCTGCAAAACACGGAGCCGCCAGTGTTGAGTCCTGTCGCACGCTGCTCATGTTATCAAGGTGCAAGCCAGCCGGGACAAAAAGGTCGTAACGGCTTTGCTCCGCAAGCTTGAAGCGGCTGGGACAGCACCTTGGCCGAAGGAATCGCACGCACTGGGTCTATTTCGTTGGCGACTCTCAAAGTAGATTGCTCGCCAGGCTGAGATCACCTTGTTGTGCTGAGACAACCACGAGAAAATCGTGGGGGTGGTGCAAAGCGCCGCTTCTGCCAAAACGGCCTCGTCAACAGCTACCACCGCATCCGCCGCATGGCTTCTGCGATCTTCCCGCCGAGTGAAGGTGGCCTCGGATTCAAACTGTTTAATGGGACCCAACGAAATTTTTCAAAAAAATCTAAATTAATTTAACTATTTGGAAATCCCAGGCAAGCCAGAACTAACCATTAAACAATTTAATTGGACACTTCCACCCCCCCTACCCCCTCCCCCCCCCCCCCCCCCCCCAATTCCCCCCCCCCCCCCCCCTAGCGCACCCAGCCACCGTCGCACAACGGGGGGGGGGGTGGGGGGGTGTCGCCTGCGCAGAGGACACTACGCCATCACTACGCGGTCACTACGCGGTCACTGCGCGGTCACTACGCAGTCTCATTCATATAACAATTGAATTAAAACATCGCATTAGTTCGCAAATGGGCAAGAATTGAATAGCGCTGCTTGTTCCGTTAGACCCAAAAGAACGTCTTGGTCAGTTTCCGCAAGTTCGGAGATTCATCCTCAATGATGCGCAAAGGGCGAGATGTGCGAGTAGGTGTGGTCTATAGTCTATAATCAGTGGTTTTTGAATAATGATGTGTACTGTATACGTGTGTAGGAATATGTCAGCACAAATCAATTGAAGCCCCTGCCATTCAACATTGTGGAAAGCTGGCTCCCCGTTGCAAAAATCAAGAATGCAGACCAGAGAGAGATCAAACACAAACGTCGTGCGTGTCGTTTTGGAGTCTTCGTTTTTTTCTTTTTCTCTCTTTCTCTCTTTCTGTCTTTCTCTCTTTCTGTCTTTCTCTCTTTCTGTCTTTCTCTCTTTTCTCTCTTTCTCTCTCTTTCTCTCTCTTTCTCTCTCTTTCTCCCTCTTTCTCTCTCTCTCTCTCTTTTTTTCTCTCTCTCTCTCTCTCTCGCTCTCGCTCTCGCTCTTGCTCTCGCTCTCGTTCTCTCTCTCTCTCTCTCTCCCTCTCCCTCTCCCTCTCTCTCTCTCTCTCCACTGGGTATTTTTCGAGAGCAGCCGCTTTCGCCCCCTCATTCACATTCAACAAAAAGAGGAGGCCCTGCGCCAAACCGGCCGGGCTTGGTGCGACGTGCAGGGCCTGGGCGCCCCTCGGCTCAGGGTCCTCCAGTGCAGTCTGCGGTGCAGCGACTACTGTAACAGACAGTATGAGGCCGCCAAAGTTGAGTTTTTTGCTTCTTCTTTGTTTTGCGTCACCTTTTTTGTTTTCTTTCATTGTGCATTTCTTCTATTTCATTTCTGTGATCTTGTCTTTGTAATTTTTCTGCTTTTCTTTTTTCCACTCAGGAAGCCCTTCGTTCTTTTAATCCCGTGGCCCAAGGTTTGCACCCCGGGCCTGCTGGACCTTGAGGCGGGGGCCGTGACGGCCGCCAACCTCAAGGGGTGGACAAAGGCCCTTCCGATGTGTTCGGGGCGTCTCGTGCGATGCTTGTTCTCGTGTGCTCAAGGGCATGTCAAGTGCTGGGACTTGCGAGGTGCCACTGGTAAAGCTGCTGGCCGAGGAGCACCGAAATCCTGAACCCAGTCAGCGCCACAGGTGGAAATGATGTCGCATAGCAGCTAGAAAGCGGATACAGATAAACGCCCTTTGCTCTCCTCTTGCGACAAGTTCCCTCAAAAAACTGGCCATTGCGCTCCCTCAAAGCTGTCGGGAACCCTCGGACACAGATGGCGATGTGCTTGGGGGGGCCCACTGCGCAGAATCAGAGAGTCCTGCTCGAGGAGCTTGGCTGGGAGACGTCCCGGGTGACCCTGGAGCACGACACCAATGCAGCATTGTTGGCGGAGGCAGTGGGAACGCCCGAGATGCCGTCCTCTGGGCTCTGAAATCCGATAGTATGCGCAAACAAAATTAAGTCAATACATAAATAATTAAATAGCATTTTTCAACTATATGTATATATATATATATATATGTATGTATATAGATATATGTAAAGCGTGCCGAAGTCCAACAGCCCGAAAGATCCGAAAGCTCCCTTCAAATCCCTTCAAGGACAAAAAAAGCATAGGTCTAAAGCGTAGGCCCTGGCTGCGGCAGGCGTGGGTGGGGAGAGCGGTCGGCCTGCACGATGCGCGGCCCCTGGAGCGGTCTGGACCAACATTTTCAGCTTCCTCGTGGGTTCCAATCGAGTAGGCTGATCTCGGCGATCCCTCTGTCCACAGTCTTTGCAGCTCAGATTGTGCTGCTCTCGCTGGGCACGGGCATCGGTGCCGCGATCATGCGTGCTGACTGCAGTCAGACGCAGGTCAAGATATCGCGTGCTGATTGACTGTCCATTGTGGGCTTGCGTGTTCCCCCAGAGTGGAAGGGAGGTGCTTTTCACCTTTGCGCAGAAGTTCGTATCTGTTCTGACTCGTTGATTTCAGGTGCGATGGTCGACTTCTTCGAGGCAGCCGCGGCCAAGCAGGCGAAGTGGGCCGCGGCCTCAACTAAATTCACAGCCACAGCCACTGCGTGGAGCAATTGGCCCCATGGTTTCGCCGGTTTCGCTCCGTGCGCTGTGTTTTTTCGGTGCTGGCTGCGCAGGCCATGCCATCCTGATCCCCGACGGCCGCGAGTTTGGCCGAGCTGGCGTGCCGGGGAGCCCAGTGATCCCCAGTGCACGGTGACGCACGGTGTCAGCGCGTGGAAGCTGGTGGTGACCCTCTCCTGACCCTTTTCCTCCCCCACAACCCTATGACACTGGCAGGGCAGGAATCTTCGAAGGCTACGCAAGCGCCAGCGCCGTGGCCCAGCTCCCGGCTCTTCCAGCAAGCTTCTGGCTCTTCCAGCATGGCCTTGCGGGGACGGTGCCGTGTTTTGCTCACTCTATCGGTTTAAGTCTGTGTGCGGCCCTCACAAGACAGAGGGTGAGCACTCATTTTGTTACGGGCAGAAGAAGCGCGCTCTTGGACAGAGAGGCATCTTTTCAGATGATTTGCGACGGGGGATTTCCTTTTTTTGGGCAAAGAGTTCTCTGAGGTGGCGCGCGCGAAGGAAGGGATGGTTCCCAGCTCCTCCTTGAGCAAGCTGGAGGCCCCGCCCTTTGTCACGACATGCGTCCAGCCTTCGCATTCCCGAGTCCTCACACAGATTGCAATACCAGGAAAGGAGACGAAGAACTCACAACACTCACGTGAGTTGGGGTGTGTGGGCGTGCGTTGGCGTGAGGCCTTGGACTGCGAAGCAGTTTTCCAGCACGCGGAGCAGGGCGACGCCTACGCTCAGGAGCTCGTGAGGGAAACCGCGAGGCCCCAGGGCCCGTGAGCAAAAAGCCCTTGCACCAAGACCCCACAGCTTCAAAATGCTTGACAACCTGCAAGATTTCTCACGTCGTAATGTTTTTAGGAATGCGCCTCTCTCTCTCTCTCTCTCGCTCTGTCTCTCTCTCTCTCTCTCGTTCTCGTGGTCCCTTCTCAGACAGGTACCTGGCGATCGGCTGCATCAACTGCTGCCGCTTTGTGGACCCCGCGGTTATCTTGCGCCTCGGCCGCGGCTTCTTTGCCCCGGTTTTTTGCTTTCCTCTCAGTTCTGCTCTTCTTGCTCTTTGTGGATTCAGATCGCTCTGTCCTCGCGTGTTCGTCATCTGAGGTTCTCTGGCGGCATGGCCGAGGCCGGGCCAGCACAAAACGCCTCACCACACGCAGTCCCCCTTGCAGTACTCCTTTGGAGGCACGCTCGCCACCGAATACCTCGTTTTTTTCCTGGTCCCGTTTAGTCCCCCTCCCGCTTTAAATGGTTGTTGCTTCCGAAGTCAAATTAAACGTGAAAACATCTGGATTCCTCTCCTTTTTCCTCTCGCTCTCTCCCGCTCTCTCTCTCTCTCTCTCTCTCTCTTTTTCCCTCTCTCTCTCTCTCACTCTCTATGTTTTTTGTTCTCCGAGGCCGGGGAGCGCCTGCTCCAAGAGGTGCGGAGGCGCGGGCGAAGCTGCCTCCGTCTCCTCCGCTGATGTTCCTACACGCATCCCCCCCCCCTCCCCTTCTCTCAGTTTTTTGTTCGCCACTTTGCTTTCCTTCCTCTCCCTCTTCTCTCCCTCTTCTCCCCCTCTTCTCTCCCTCTTCTCCCTCTTCCTTTTCCATATCCTCTCCCCATCTCTCACCCCATCTCTCACCCCCTTATCCTTCCTCTTCGTACGTGGCCGCGCTCCTGGCTCGAGCCGCTTCCGGCTTCCTCCTCGCGCGAGGACCGCGAGGAGGGAAGGAAAGGCTTGAGAAGCAGGCGCCCGTTCCGAGGCAAAGGACAAGCGGAGTGACGAGGGAGATCCAGCTTCAGAGGGAGGCAGAGCATCGTCGCAGTCAGAAGCCCGACATGCGCCAGCGATGGCGGCCCTTGTTGGACGGACGGTGCAACGGCACCGACTGGCCCAGAAGGTGCGGGATCTCGGAAGGGGGTTCCCTCAGCAGGGTCTCCTCAGCACAACTGTAGAGACGGTAGCCATCTTCCACACCCTTTTCAGAGCTTCCCAGATTGGCCTTTCTACTTGCTTTCGTCACCCGAAGCTTGCCCAAGGTGTCTCGCCGGCCGGCGCCATCGCTATTATGTGCTGCTTGCGGCCGGGGTCCCACATGTTCAAGGGACTTTGAGGGACGCGCGAGAGGAATGTACTGGGAGAGTGTCACGCATTGGAGGTGGGAGGTTAGATCTCCGTCTCTCTCTCGCTCACTCTCTCTCTCTCTCTCTCTCTCTCTCTCTGTCTCCTTCACTCTCTCTCTCTCTCTCTCACTCTCACTCTCACTCTCACTCTCACTCTCACTCTCACTCTCACTCTCACTCTCACTCTCACTCTCTCTCTCTCTCTCACTCACTCTCACTCTCACTCTCACTCTCTCTCTCCCTCTCTCTCTCTCTTCCTTCGCTGGCTGCCGCCAGGTTGCATTGGCAGTCTTGGTTTATTGGCAGCCTGATCATGCAGGCTCCATCTACATGAGCCGTCAGCGAGCACCATTCCCTACACCCTTCCTATAGAGAAGAGTTATTTTCTTAAATCTTAAAACGCAGAAGAACGCGACTTTGCTGAAGCGCGCAGGGGACGGTCAACCTGTGGCCGCCGCAAGCTCAACTCTCTGGTTCCGCAAACTTTGGAGTTGGGGTGCCTTTGGGTGCTTTTAGGTGCTTTTGGGTGGTGCCGAGGGGCGGGTCTATGGAGTCGTTGGGGCTTTCATATTTTCGCTGCCTCGCAGGCATTTTGCTACGGCTTCTGGCACTTATCGAGCGCGTAGGGTTGAGGGTTGAGTGCTGAGGGCTGAGGGCTTTGTGTCTTCGCGGCCTCCCGTCTTGGGGACGCTCGGCACAGGCAGCCGAATGGCGGCAATCTTTCAATAATTCGGGACTCCGTCTCGCTTGAGCATGTATTCCTGTATATGGTTTCGGGTCGCTTCTTCGTATTCTCAGGCTGTGCCGGGATCTTCCGGCGGCATTGCCGCGGCCGGCCCGGGCCCGAGAGTGTCCAGGATTCGCAGCTGAGCCAAAGACGTGGAACCAGCCCCAAAAACCCCCCAAGAACGTAAAAGAAAAAATGTAAAGAGGGAGGGCAGGGCATGGTAGGAATCTGGCATAATAAGAACACGGCAAATTCATCACAGTCAGAGGGCGCCTCCATGACCCCTTTGAGGCGCTGCCGCTGCGGTGGGCATCGCAGCGGCGCAAGGCCGGAGATTTCGAGTGCCGAGATCTGCCCCCTGTGCAGACTGGCTAATGTGGCTGATCGGCCGGAATATTTTCTGGGCTCGCTGAGTGAACCTGCGTTCGCTTGAGTTCGCTGAGCTCATGGGAGGCGCCTCGGGTTCGAAAGCACCGGAGGCGAGCGGCTCAGCTTCGAGCTCCAACTTCTTTGGGGTCTTTGGTAGATTCTGTGGGCCTCCTATGGCCTCCTTGTCTATCAAGCTGCCGCGAGACTGAGAAAGAACATGTCATCGAACTACGACATCGTAGCATCTGTTCTTGATCTAGCCTCAAACTTCCCGAGCATCGAGAAACGCGTTCGCACGCCCGATCAGACTTGAAAGTCTTTCGCGTCTCTGCGAGTGATTCTAAGACGCATTGCATTTTCAGAACATGTATGTAGCTCTTCTTGCTCAGTTCAACCATAGAATGTCGTTAAGTTTGTTTTGCTTATGTGTTTATGGAATGCGAGTACTAGATTTGCTTAAGTTTACTCGAGCTCCACCAGACATTCCATTGGTTCGTTCATTTTCTCGCAGTTTGCTCAGGAAAACGACGAGTTGTGAAGTTCATCATTGTTTACATTTAAGCTGACTATGAGTAATTTGCAGACGACAGCGCCTCTTTTACTGGTGGTCCTCCCGCCCGGTCCGTTTGCGGGAAAGCCTCTCGTACACGCTTCAGGGGCGGAGCTCTTTGGTCACCTCCGTGCCCGTGGCTCAGAGTGAGCTTCGTTGCCTCCTTTGCGGCCGTGTCCTCTTCTCTTTCTCACTCTCCTTTCTTTATCTTTCTTTCCTGTCTTTCCTTCTTTCTCTCTGTCTCTGTCTCCTCTCCGTTCCGCTGCGATCTGAGATTTCCAGGGCCTGCTCAGGCTGAATCTGGCCAAGAACATCATTGGCGCCGGCATGCTCTCGCTCCCTGTGGCACGGGCCTGAGAGGACTACGAAGAAGTTTGTGCTCCAAGGGACGGAGGAAGGGAGAAGATCTTTGAGAGCGGTGCCCCGTGCCGAGCCCGATTACGATGAGCACCAGCTGCGCCGGGGTTTTTAGGATTTGGGAGTGTAGGGCCTATGCGCACGGGCCTGGCCAGGCATATCGCCCCCAGAAGGCTTAACAGACGGGTGTAAGGATGTCGCGCCACGGTGCTGTGCTACTCGTAAGATGCGACCCCCTCCGTCAAGTCGTTTCGTTTTCTGTTTTCGAGGCCATGCGGGGCGCGGGTCTCGCCCCCTACGTCGTGGGCATCACTCTGGCCGGGGTGCTGAACGCACCGCCCTCAGAGGGCAACACCCGAAACTGGGAGCCGAGTACGATGACAAGATCATGAAAGGAAACGGCTTAAGGGCAACTTAACGGCAACGCTCCAAGAGAGAGTTGCAACACTTGCGAGGCCTACACCTTCTTCCTGCTGGGCTGGTGTTGTGAGGCCCTGGGGGGTCTCTGTCGCTTCCCATTCCAAGGCTTTGCCAAGAGCAAATGTGCCCCCTTCGATGCGCCCTCTCGGGGAGTATGCCCGTATGCCTTCGTTACCCGTCGGGTTGTGAGGTCACCGGCGCCAGCTCCTTCGGCGAGCTCTGGGCCAAATGCTTCGGGCAGCAGAACGCCTGGATCGCCGACATTACAGGCCTGTGCAGGGCACCGAAGTTCTCGTAGGTGCCTGCGCCCTGGAATGCGCCCCCGGGACCTGACACGATGCTCGGGATGCGCGAAGATTATGTCTGATTATGTCCCATTTTGCACGATCCTGCCAGTGTTGGCGAACAACAGCATGGCCTGCCTTGCGCGCCTCGGCTTGCCCGACTTTGACACGACTGCAGTCTCGGAATGCTTGGAGCTTTGTCGGTTCTTTCTTTTTTGTGCACATGCCTGCAAAGGTATTGCGTTCTCATCGGAGATTTCTTCTCCAAGGCCCCGACCGTGAGAAGTTGCGCAATCCCGAAGCCTACTTAAAGCGCCCAAGAAATGCGTGTGTGTGGACTGTCTGTTTCCGCTTGAGTGTTTCAATGCGTTTCAAGTTCAGATTCATGCCTTTCTTGTCCTCTCACTGTTGCTCGGCTGTCCTGGCTCTGACTCAAGGCCTTGACGGGTCTGCTCCCCGACTACCCGCTGCCGCTGCCCCAGATTTCCAAGCTCCGCTTCACTTCCGGCCGGTTTCAGAAGTGAAAGAAGGGTCTGACGCTGGAACTCCCCCCCAGGAACTGGAAAAGAAGATACCGGAGCCGTGAGAGTTTTGTGCTCGAGGGAAGCCCGCGAGTCTTGAGAGATGGTCTCGAGGCTTCATGGTCGCGGGGCCGATCTCGTCCTGGTTGGCTTCTGCTTGCTGGCCGATCACCCAGAGAGCTTTAAGACGGCCTGCTGGGGATGCAGAGCCGAAGCCCGAGCCGCAGCTGCGACTGGTCCAGGTGCCCCTGTCCTTGATGAAGGACCTCGCCCCCTTGAGGTACGCTTCCATGGCAGGCGCCCTTTTGCTTCAAGTTGGGAGAGCTTAGTCAGGCTCAGTCAGGCTCAGTCAGGCTCAGTCAGGCTAAGTCATGACAGGCCTTGTCGCCACGGCCTACGTCTTCCTGATGCTGCTGAAGGACCTGAATCCCATCTCAGCAGAGAGAGCCCCAAAGGGCCCCCCCCTGACCTCAGACTGAAAGGACGCTGTCGGGTCTGCGCGGTGGGGCGCGGAGGGGCCGCTGGCGAGCAACATCTCCCCCTTCCGTGGCTTGGACGAGAGATGACGAGAGTCTAGAAGAAACCCCTACAAGCTCTCGAGGTTCGAGGCCATCTCGAGAGTCCCCAACAAGTGATGTCAAGTGATGTCTGCAGCCTGTGAGGCCTGGACTTCTTCCAAGCTCGGGCCTTGGGGCCTTTGCTGTGTGAAGTTCGTCCAGACCCCCTTCAATGAGAGCTCTCTTTACGGGGGGGAATCCTGGGAGGAAGGAACCCTTCAAAAGAAGGAACTGTTTCGGAGCTCTTCGAACCAAACAAGAACACCTCTCCGGATCCTTGAGGCGCTGGCCCTGTTTGGATCGGCCTTCATGGCCGGCCGCCAAGAGGAGAAGAGCCGAGTTTGAAAGACAAGTCTCCGTTTTTTAGGAGAGAGACTGAGAGCCGGTGAGTGACTGCCAAGGAGCGTGTCTACCCCAATACGGCAATCGAAGAAGGGGGGGTCCAATGATACCCGCCCCCCCCCCCCTTTAATGGTACCCCGGGAAATCGTTCACCCGAGGGAGCACTCGTGGATTTACGATAGTGGGTTGAGAGGGCTCCCAGGCTCTGGGGAACGGTCAATCCGCCGCACCCTGTAACTCATGCCTTTGGGTGGCCTCAATCGAGGGAGGTTGACGGTTAGGTGCGCAAAAAAACACATGAGCGAAAAGGGCTCTTGTTGGGTTCGGTGCGCCTTTGATCCCAAACCTCGCGGCCCTTGTGTGTGTGTGTGTGTGTGTGTGTGTGTGTGTGTGTGTGTGTGTTGTCTGAGGCCCACTACAACGCGCCGAAGTTCTACGCCCAGCTGCAGGCTTCGAGAGAGACAACAGCAAGAGCGAGGGAGACTTCTTGCGGGAGAGGGGGAGAAGAAAGAAGAAGCGAGGACCGGTCCGTGCCCAAGTTTGCGGTCCTGGTCTGCGCGGCGTTCGGCTTGGCCCTGGTGGTCTTCGTCGCAGGGGCGCCCAAGGAAGGAGGGGGGGAATTTGTGGGAGCAATCGGCTCTTCACAAGGCTTCTTGAGGCTTCAGACACGAATTTAAAGATATAATTAAGACTAGTTGCTAGTTAAAAGCAATATGGCTGGAAGAGACAAGATGCACCCTTTTCTTCGGTATCACCATCTCTCTGTCAAATGCGACACTGCGGGCTGGCCCCGTCTCATAGCTGTCATAGCCTGTTCTCCAGTTCCGAGACGCGACGTGACTTGCAAAGAAACCAAAAGCGGCTCTCGATGGGCGCCAAGAGGGGCGGAACATGGTTTGCCACAGTAACTGTTTGCTAACGCGCCTCGCTTCGAGGCTTCGGATCTCTGGCTGCCGTAGGTCGGAAGGGCTCCGTCTAGTTTGGAAAATCAGAGGTCGGCCTGTGTGTGCCCCCAATCTGAGGTGTTCGGGATGTGCGGCTTCGCCCTCTTCGGCTACGAAGCGGACCGAGAGCCTGCAAGACAGCTCTGATGATCTGTATGTAAAGCATTGTAAAGCCGAGAAACTTCCGAAACAAAAGGCGCACAGGAGGCAGGGCTCTCCCCAGGAGGGCAACATCCTGAAGAACTACGGCTTCGGCCCTGAGGCGGGGGACAGGGACAAAAGAAGAGGCAGAGGCAGAGGTATAGGGGGTGTTTTCTCTTGGTGTGTGTGTGTGTGTGTGTTGAAAGGAATGCGTGCTTTAGCCGGCTGCGGTGTTCTCTTCTTATCCTCGTCTCCCGTCTCCGTGTCCGCTTTTTTTGATCCCGATTACAGCGACAACCTCCCATCGCTTGCAGAAAGCGGCAGCGCTAGGGAGCAGCGCAGCCCACCCCCGGCCCGATTCGTGGAAAATGTCAGAGAAGGCAGTGTGCTCCGGTGGTTGCCTCTTGTTGTTTTTTTTGGAACAGGTGATGCTGGCATGGCTGAGCATGGGCTTCTCCGTGGCCTTCACGTACCCCTTGGTCTTCAGTGGCTTTCGGGACTCCTTCGCATCCCTGCGGAGGGCTCAGTTCTTTTTTTGTTGGGAGCGACAGCCCGATCAACATTGAAAGGGGTTGTCTTGGGGGGCAATTCGGGGACTGAGGCTGAGTGGCTTCGTGTCTGGCGAGTCGAACGGCTTCCGGATGTGCCGACCCCAGAGACACCCTTCTTTTAAGGGCGTATCCCAGACCTCAGAGGCTCAGAGGCTCAGAGGCTTGCTTCTTAAGCTTGCTGAATTAGATGATCGTATGGCCAGAGCATGTTGACTTTTTGCACGGACGGAGGGGCTTCACCCTCGTAGCCGTGGCCGCCACGGTCCTGGGCGGAACGGTCTTCAGCAACGTGGCGCAGGTGAACGGCGCCAAAGGCCTTGGCCGCTCCTAAACCCTAGACTGTAGACCCTCTTGACGGAGGGCCCCGCTCTAAACATCCCAACAAGCATCCCAATAAATGCTCCAAATTGCCTCCTTCCAAGAGGAACAGGAGTGTGCATGGGCGCCTCGAGACAGGTGCCGTCCTGAGCCCCTGCCTGGCTTTCATCTACCCGGCGGCCATCCACCTCAGGCAGAACTGAGTGGAAGAGTTCAGAACAGCTGAATAGACTTATATGCTGGAGTTTCCCTCTTGCCTGTTTGGAAGTGATTTTCAAGTTCTTTGTGTGGCGCGCCTTGTGGCGCCGTCTTTTCTGTGAAGGTCGACTGCGAAGGGCAAGGACGCTCCCTCCTCCTTGGTCGCCATGCGGCTGGGGAGCTACGGCCCAGAGCCCGGCCTCTGCCCCCCCTTTCAGCACCTCCCCTTGACCCGTAGAATCTGCAGGTACCTCCCTGTGTACTTCGGTGTACTTCCCTCTTTCGCGCATGGAAGCGCATCATGGACAAGCGCAGGTACAAAAAAGCCTCGTCATACATGCAAACCCATCCTATGCAAAGCTGAAAACAAGCAAACGCCCATCCCCCCAATTTGCATCCTGTCGGCTCTTTCCGCGGGACATCAAAGTGGGTCCCTCTCGTCGTCAACTTCCCGCGGCGTCGAAGCCAGGCCTTCCGTGGCAGTTCCTTAGCCGAAGAGGTTTGAGCAGAGTGTTGAATGGTGCAATGGCCGCCTCAAGCCCCTGTTAGTCTCCTGAAAGCAGTATGAAGAACGAAGGCAGAACGAGTCTTAAGACACAGCGTAACAACGCGTACTCGTTGCAGCAACAAGATTTCAGCGCCACCAAACGCCAAGATCAACGAGAGGGTTGCCACAGCCCGCTTTGAACGTGCCAAGATCATTCCGTGGCTAAAAAAATATACTCAGATGAAATGGAGACATGGAGGCAACCTGACGTTCATCTGCCAGTTCGGCAAAAGATGCATAGAAGACAACGAAAGGAACGCACGCCACCGAAAGCCCTAAACCCTTCGACAAGGTTTCGGGAAGATAATATGTGGATCAGCCCCAGTCCTCGTGTCAGGCCATGGCGCAGGGAGCCAGCAATTGCGGCAAGGCAGCTGGCAAGGGCCCGGGGGCCCAATCAAAGCGGTTTTGAGTTGGGTGGGGGTGGGGGTGGGGGGGTGGGGCGGTGGGGGGGGGGGGAGATGGAGTCGGTGAGAGGGGGCTCGGACTGCATTTTGCGAATGAGAGGACCACCTCCACCACCTCCGGCTCCTGGAGGCTGTGTGTGAAAGAGAGAACGTTGAATTGGGGAGTCTTTTCTCAACTCGAGGGCTGGGGAGAATGCTAAGCTGAGCCCTACAGCTGCAGGCAAGGCGGCCGCCAAAGGATCGAAACGCGCTGGTTTCTCGAAGCAAGATGGCTGGGCGTTTTTCGTTGTCCGATGTTGCAGAACTTCCTGTACTGGTCATCGTCCGTGCAGGGTAACCAGCAAGGCCGTCGTTCGGCTTTGTTTTCATGTGAACAGTGTCCAGTCGGGCGATGCTGCGGTGCGAGGTCAGCCTGAGTCCATCCAGGTGGTAGCGGCCCTCATGGATGGCCGGGAGTTGACCTTGCAGACCGAGCGCCTCGGCCGCGCTATCTCGAAGAGTTAGCCATCACTAGCTGCAGGTAGCCGCAGGTAGAAGCAGGTAGCCGCAGGTAGCCTCAGGGCCAGGGGCCGTTTCGGGGGGCCATCCTCGCCCAAAGCGATGCTTTCTATCACGGCGTTGCAAACCATCGCCATCACGTCTACAAAACATGCAAAGAAGAAAATGTGAAAACGCAGTTAATAGTTTCAAAAAACTCCCTCGTGCTTGGAGCAGCGTTTGAATTTTGAATGATGGGACTTCGCATTTCGCACTCGAACGGACTGTTTTTTGATATTGGGGGGCGGGGTTGTGCCCTGCCTTCCTCTGAGGTGGGACGGCCGCGTGGAAGGCCTCCGGATGTCTCTGGGCACCCGGCCGCTCGTTCTGTGATGCCGTCTCAAGTGCCATTTTTCCTCGATCCTCTGGTAAAGCCCTGTCACTTCATCCCCTCAAGTCATCCCTTCAGTGCATCCCTCAACTCATCCCACTTGTCGCTGTAGCGCCGAGGCTGGGGATCAGCTCGCACCGGGTGAAGCTCGCCTTGGGGGGAGAGGCGACTCTGACGAGCCGATGTCGCCCCGCTCGCCCCGCGGTCCGCGGTAGCGGGGGGGAAAGTAGGAATAGCCCACTCTGGTGCTCTCAGGTCCTGAAGAACGAGTCGACCGCCAAGCCGCGGCCCCAGCAGCGAGAAGAGAGAGCCAGGTTGAAACACGGCCGAACCCTTAACAAACCCAGTGAGCTCCTAAGTTTTTTCGGTGAGCTTACTGGGGAGTGGGTGGAGAACCCTCTCTGTTCCGACACTCTCGGAGGGCTTGCGGCCTCGTGGACGGCAGCGTGGTCAACGTGGTGGTCTTGCCGCCGCTGTGCGCCGCCACCTCTGCTCACCTCAACTCGGCCACCCTTAAAAGGCCCCTCAAAGGCCCCGTCACTCTGGATTTGGTTGAGGGCAGAGCTCCTCTGATGCTGTCTGCTGCACTAAATGGCAATGATTAGCAACTAGGGGACCTCCAATGTGCTTTGTGACTCGTGGGTAAAGTGCCAAAGGCAGGCGAACGGAACACGCTTGCGGAGCCCTCGGAAGCCCTCGCAAGGCCCCAAACCATCCCAAGTCCGAAGCAGGCTTCACGCCTAGAGTCTCTAAAGCTGTTTCCTGAGCTCGCTAGACACGTCAAGAAAATCTACTCTAGAGTTGCACAGCAGGTACGGCACGCTGGGGCGTGCGGGAGTGACCGCTCCTGGTGAGGCGTGATGGGAAACGGCTCTTGGAGTGTTCGGAACTTTGCCCGAATCGCCTGCGTGCAGGTCGTTGCTGCCAAGATGGAGCTTCATGACGCACTGGCGCAAGCGGGAAAGCTGACTCCGATCCACACTTGAGAATGGGCTGTTAAGGCAAACGGTGCAGCCACTTTGGTGACAAGACCGTTCTGCCAGTGTCTAGTGTTTCAGTGTAATGTTGTCACTAAGAGCCTTGTCTTTGGTGCTCCTTGCCCAATGTTCAGAACCAGCGGGCAATGCTTCCCGGAACTATGCAGGCCTTGTACAGTTCGACAGCCTCTTAGCACCTCCGCGAGAGGAAAAAAGAGGCCAAAGCACGTCATCCATGCTGTCGCGGCCACTCCCGACCACTCCCTCTCCTCGGTTCTTCTATGTTCTCATCTGGGGCTTGTTCTACATGAGGGCTTTGGCTTCCTTGATTTTTGGGGGGCCTTGTTTTTGAAAGAGGGCTGCAAGATACTTGAGGTGCCAGAAGGGGCCCATGAGTTGGAGAGCAATTCCAACAAATCAGGTCTCATTGCCTTCGGCCTTGGCTTTGGAGTCCTGGCCTTGTTGGCTGGGACCCCAAGAGAGGCCCCAAGTGGGGGCCGATTTCTCATTCCTTGGGTGGCCATGTGAATTCTCGGCCAAGGTGATGTTCGCCCTGCCGAAGACCGACTTCTCGGAGCTGGCTGCGGCGTACCCCTCTGGGATGTAGCGCCACGCGTAGGTCGGTAGCGAGGTCTCTATCGCCGAAACTGGAGCAGGGGCAGCCCCTGCGCCCACAGCGTACAACGCTGGCAAATTGTTTACTGGTTTGGAGGGTGGAATGCCCAAAGTGGCGACGTTTCAATGGGAGAAAAACATGCTCGTGCTACTTTGGTACGAGTGCTGCGGATGTGCGTGAGCTGCAATTCAAATATAGCTGGTGGCCACCTGGCCTCTCGTGGCAGCCTGGCAGAGGCAGTTTGAAGCCTACCACTGGAACTTGGAGCCCGTCCGTGTGCAGCGCGCGGCTCAGATCAGCTCAGGCTCTAAGAGCGGCCAAGCGCCGCGGCGACCGCTTTGAACAAACCGTAGTGGCAAGTTCTGTCATGAGTTTTTTAAAGCTTTGTGTGCTTATGTTGCAAGATGTGGGTGTTAGTCCGGAGGCTGATGCTGGCCTCAGCTGGCCGAGACGCAGGGCTCCTAGGTGGGCAGAAGGGATGGGTTTCAGGGTCTCTTTTCTGGGCTCGCAGCCCTGCGCGCATGCCTAAGCGACGTCTCGAATTCACTGCTCCTGCCAATGTTTTCCTTCCTTCTGCCTGGATCTGTGCTCGGAGTCCTCAAAACGCCATCGATACATACCTTCCAAGTGCCTTCCACGGTCCAAGCGCCAGGTGCGGCCAGGGCTGCAATGCTTGCCCAGAGGGTCCCGGCCCAGACGCGGACTGCCTAAGTTCGTTCAAAAGCTGAACAAAAAGGGGCGGACGTCACCAGGAGCTTGCCAGGAGCTTGCTAGGGTAGAGTCACGTTCTCAGAGGTTTCTGCAGACCTCCTAATTAATGGCAGACATCTCATATCGCAGCTTATCACGGTATTTACACTTCGCCTTTGACCCCAACGTTTGGGCGCAAACTCTTTGTGCTCGCAGGCCGGAGGGGCTTTCTTTCTCCAGTCTTTATTAGTCTCCCTTGTCTCCCCTGCCAGCTCCGAGAGAGAGAGAGAGAGAGAGAGAGCAAGCAAACATGTAGGTTACTCCGTAGTTTCCTGTAACGCACGCCTTAGGGCGGCCTCCTCCAATTGGGGGAGGTTAGGTGCGAAGAAAGCAAGACACAAAGAAAAGAAAGAAAAGAAAGAAAATACAGAAAAGAAAGAAGGAAGGACAAGAAAGAACATGGAGAAAAGAAATAAAAGAAAGAAAAAAACAAACACAGAAAAGAAATGGAATAAGTATGTCTGAACCTTCATAGCTCGGGCCAGGAACCCCCCGCATGGTGGCACGCAAGCCCAACACCTCATCCTCTTGCTGGGTGCTGGGGTCGTAAGGGCACGGTCGGCGCGGGATGGATCGAAGACTCGATCACTATTGCGGGATGGGCAGCCTTTGAAAGCAGGTTATTTCGTTCGAAAGTAGATGATTTTTTTGCTGGGGGTGATCTGCGTCTTTTTTCCAAGCTTTGTTGCTGCCTATCTTGTGTGTCTTTGACCTGTGCCGTTTTCCGTTACCGCCCTAAGGCCTGAATCCACTGTACTACAGAAAAGCAAAGGTATCGGAACTCACGCTTGGCAACCCTCTCCCCTCCCTTGCTGAATCCAACAGTACGGTCGCTGCGTCCCGAGTGTAGTCCGAAGTTTTCCAATCCAAGAGTCCACACAGCAGCCTCCAAGCTCTTTGTTTGGGGCAGGGGCCGTGCTGATCGGATTGTAGCATAGGCTGTAATGGCTGTGTGTCGGTCGTGCTTTGCGCCTTCGATGTGTAGGTGGGCAAACCCTAAAAAACCCTCAGCCGCTTGAGCTAGAAGGCTTGTTTGGGTTTTCGGAGCTTGCCGTTGTGATGGATATGGCGGTGCTGATGGATGCAAGAAGAAACCCTAAACTACACTGAAGGAGCGCAGGCAAGAAAAGACACGCAAGCCCTAAAGCCCTAACAGAAGAGGGCAAATCCTAAACTGTAGAAGAACCTTGGCTTCGCGCTGCCCCAAACCTTACCTAGTGGCTTCCATCGCTACTTGGCTTTGAGGACGCGTCACCAAGCCCTAAGCTGCTGTAGGATCTGTTGTAAGTTTGCGCCATGGCGGAATGCACGTTTTGGAAGCATGCCATGCGGGGCATCTTTCGGCATCCGACCGAGTACCCCTCGTACTACGTCCAGCCGCGGGATCTGAGAGCCCGGTGCCTCAGTGACCTTTGAGTCTTTGAGTAAACCGCAGTGGTAAGTTGCTTGATCTTGTGTTTCTTCGTTTCAGAACCGCATCTTCTGGGCGGAAGATTTCCCGATGATGGTGGATGCTGTGCACCGCAAGGCTGCGCGCATTGACTTGTCATGATGTGGACTCTCCATTCTGCCATCCTCAGGCAGCCAACCAGCAGGAGTTCTTCCGTGCCTCTTTGGAGGCCGGGGAAAGCGGAGCGGCGCAGGAGTTGTCGCTGACGCGTGCCAGTCGCCTTTTTGCAGCGCCTTCGGGGCATTTCGTGGCCGAGGCTTTGTACAACGCCGTTACCGCCGTTACCTGTTGCTGCGTTCCGACGGACGAAGCAGAGCTCGTCGTTTGAGGCCCGAGTTGTAGAGTTTGTATAGTCTGGTAAACAGCACGGGATCCCAGATAAAACCCTGAAGTCATCTAAGCCCTCAATGCCGAATGTTGAGAAGTGTTTCCTGGCATCAAGTTGCAAATGCTGCAGTCTTTGAACAGTGAGCTCGATGTTTATGGGGGCCATGCGCAGCGTCTGGAATCTCTCCGTGGACCATGCCCTCCTCCGTTTTGGGTTGTTTGCAAGCGGAACCGTGCAGGGTGTTCTTGCGAACCGTATCATGTTGGAATCCAGCCACGTGCAGTGTCGGTGATAACCAGCGCCTCCAGACCAGACGAAGCTGCACCAGTTGTGAGAAATTTTAAAGGCTACAAAATAGCTCCCGCCATCAACTACGAGCACCGAGGGAGGGGACATCACCAAGGGAGGGGTCGCGCGAGAAACCTCTAAGACCTGCAGGCCCTCACAGCCCCTTAAGACTTCAGAGAAAGGTGGTTGAGGGTCTTACACTGGTGTTACCGAAACATCTGAACTGTGGGCAGGTTATGGCGCCAGATTTTACGTTACCAGCACAGTTTTTGGGCAGGTTATGGAAAAACACGTAGGTGGTTGCCCAAATATCTGAAACCCTACGAGCACCAAGGGAGGGGACATACGACAAACCTCAAAGACCCGCAGGCCCTCACAGGCCCTTAAAAGAAAGGTGGTTGACGAGGTTATGGGGCCACGATGATGTTACCAGCACAGTTTTTGGGCAGGCTATGCAAAAGAACGTTCCCTAAACGAGGTGGTTACCCAAACATGTGCACCTACGCAGGGCAGTGCTCGCGCATTGGAAGGGGTTTTTTGGCGGCATGTGTTTGTCAGGACTTGGTGACCACAAGGTAATGTGTTGTTGAAAAGTGCCACGCCTGCCAGTGTTTTCAGCATTTCGCAGTGCTTATTTTGGGGATATGTTTTTGCGATTTCTGCGCGTTTTGGGGTTTTGTGTTGTGTGAGTGTTCAGAGTGGAACGGGGTAACTGCAATGTGGTCTTCTGTTGAAAAGCGCCGCGCCCGCCAGTGCTTTCAGCATTTCGCATGTTTTTTAGTGTTCAGGGTGCAACGGGCTTGCAGTGGTTCAAGTTTAGGGCTTTGCGGCTGCACAGAGACTTTAAGCACGGAAAGCAAGGCTTTTTTCGCACTCGGCAATGCGCTCCATGTGAACGTTATGATTTTGGGGCTTGGTCGCAGGGGCATATTCACAACCCTTTGCAGGTTTTTGGGCGTCCCGCTGCAAGAGTGGGCGCTAGTTGGTTAGTCACAGCACGCTATGACTGTTGGACTTTTGTCATGGCTCTTTTCCTACAAAGGGATAATTATTTCGGATAAACGCCCCAATTTACGCAAACCACCTTTTTTAGGAGCGTGTTTTCCAGCCCCTAAAACACTGGGGCAGGGTGCTAGTTGCTTACGCTGAAGGCTCTAGAGGTTTGTCGCGTGTCCCGCGCCTTCGTGCTCGTAGGGTTTGGTGAGGGCCCTAGAGGTTTGTCGTATGCCCCCTCCCTTCGTGCTTGTAGGGTTTCGTGCCACATGTTTCGAACCTTTTAGCAGAGCAAGCAGAGTTGGGACAAAAACCTCCCCTGCGACCAAATAGCTCGCGCCAGATGTTTCCCGTACGACCAAATAGCTCGCGCCAGATGTTTGTTTAACCTTTTCGCAGAGCAAGCAGAGGAAAAAATCCTCCCCTGCGACCAAATAACTCGCGCTAGCGACCAAATAGCGCGCGCCAGCGATTAAATAGATCGCCGGGTGCTAGTTGCTTAAAGCTTCCCCCCTACCAGTTGTCCGGACAGCTAGCCTCTTTTAGGGGACAGACAATGGAGCCACGATTATGTTGCCAGCGCACAGGTTTTTGGCTGCCTGGGATTCTTCCCACAAAGGGATTAACCCAGCTGTGCAGCCCAGCCAGCAAAACAAAGATGATCAAGTTCCGTTCCGTTCCGGCGTTCCGTTCCGTTCCGGCCTCCGGGTGATATTTGGCCCCGTGCCTCTGGAGATCGAAACCCAACCCTTCGGTTGTTGGGAATTATTGAGAAAACTCGGCAAACAATTCTTTTGCCTATGCAGGTAAAATCGACCTAAGGGCATGGGATGAAACTTGTTGCTATGTGCCGAGCTTGGATCAGTGCCCACGCCAAGAAAGGGCAATTTTTCTTTGAAACGCCACATCCCCTTAAAAATGCCTACAAGCAATTCCCTCCATCTCCTTCCAATCGTGCATATGCGATCATCGCTCTTCTGTTTCCGGACAGTGCAGACCTTTCTGAAATTCGTTATGCTCCGGCTCGAAGTTTCCACAAGGGTCAGATGGGGGTGGGGGTGCCCTCCTGTGCGAAGAAGCAAGGCAGAATCCCAGAAAAAAGGCTAAGTGCAGTGGCTTGCATCATCATGTCGGCCCATTTTCAGTTCCGTTGTCGACGTTGTCCGCGAAGTCCACACATGTATACAAAAAGGATTTTGCATAAGTTTCTTTCCATACCCTTTCGTACCGCCCGTAGCAATACTCCAAGGCAGGAGTATGGGCTTGAACGTGGTTGAAACCCTTTCAACGAGCAGTGCTTGCAGCCCGAATTTGCTTGTGGATGACGGTCGTATGTCATTAGCACGGTGTCAAGCACAGCATAGCATCCCCGTCCGGAGGCTCCAGAACAAAGGCCCACGGAACCCTGTTCCTGTTGATTCACGCACCATGTGTGGCACGTATGTAAGTAAGAAGGCCTCGCAGCCAAAGTTACTAGGCATGTGTGCACGATGCAGCGGCATCAGGAGATTTTGCGAGCTGCAAAGGCGAGCTGTTGAAAATCACAGCGAATCGCCGGCAAGGTTAGCATTTTCGGAATGATTTCTGATCACAGGACCGGTGCTCAGGCAGACCTTGCACTGGTCTTGTGCTTGCTTACACCCTGATTGCGTACCGTTGCATACCCTTCGTTGGTCTTCGCAAACACGGATGACATAGCTGGCTAGCGTGCCAAGAGGATCTGAGGACACCCTCGTGACATTTAAAATGCTTTTGCGACCATGCAAAACTACAACTAAACTTCGACGGTTAGGTTCTTAAGGAATTGCGCTGCGGGACACAAATGCCGTGTGCAGCCTGGCAGGTACCCTTGGGATGGCCGGTCAGGGACATGGCCTGTTGGGTGTGGATGGGATTGCCGTCGTGTGTTGACCTCAGCTGTGCAACTGCGCCTTTCCGACTTGATTCGGAAATAGAACTGCACTTCAGGTTTTGTGAAGTTGCAGCAGATTTTGTCCATCGATTTCACCATCTGAAAGAAGGCGACAGCCTCGGTTGGCTGCACAAGCTCTGTCTACCGCATGGTTGTTTCTTGGTTTCCTGCAGATGCGTGCATACGTACATAGATGAGACAGATGCGCGAAATGCGGAGTGAAGCCGCAATCCCTCAGAGGGCTGAAGGCTGCAAAGTTGCCCAGCCGTGATCCGGGAGTTCAAACCGAGCGAGCCAGCAAGACATCGTCGAGGCCCCCTTTGCTACAGCGGAAATCAAGCGCAGCGCCATCCGCTTCGAGCTGGAGAAAGAAGGTGAAAATGAAAATGTCGTTGCTCAAGTACTGCGCCGCGTGGCTGCAGTCGTTGCTCCAGTGCAACGAGACGTTTGTGGCAACAGCCAGCCGATCGTCGTGGGTCCTGTCAGGATCCTGTCCAGTCTGACCGGTTAAGCTACGTGTTCTCTGTGCGGCAATGGGATCTTGGCAGGCTATGACGGTCACTGCTCAAAAGGTGGAGGGCAACGACAGACCTGAGCTCGTGCAGCTTGCCACGTTGCTCCATGTCTTGTGTGAAGCACTACAGTCCTCTATCCGGGCCCATTGGGGCCAGCCTGGAGATGCTCACCGGGGATTCTGCTGCAGCCCCTCTCCGGCTTGCAGGCTTTTTGCCTTGAGAATGGTTTGGGGTTGGGGCGGAGGATTTGCGTGAGTCGTCACTTGAAGCCATCAGCATTGGCGAGGACTTGTTCAGCTGCGGCACTGAACTTTGTCAAGGTGGTGAGCGTACTTCATCCTCGACTGGTGCCCATGGAGCTGTGTTGGGCCGCCATCGAACAATGAGACATCCTGGTCAACTTGGCTGTGGAGCTTCTTTTATCCTTCCCCAGCTCCAAGCCTATGGTTGGCCAAAATAAGGCCTTAGACGACCATGATGGGCGAGTACCCCAGTGCCGTCTGGTTGCCAGCGATCGAGAAGTTGCAAGGCGAGAGCCTCACAGCACCCTCTTCAACCATGTGCCCCGTCCTGGCTTTGCTGGAGAACCTGTCTTCATGCGCAATCGTTCATGCCGATCTTCGGTACGGCAATCTCTTCAAGGACCAATGCAATCAGCTCCACTTGATCGACTTCGACTCCCTTGTGCAAGTCGATCTGGCCCCGATGTGGGATGAACTGATCCAAGACCATCGGCGAGCTCAACACCCGTTGGCTTGCCTCTTTCTGAATGCGGAACTGCGTTCATTCTGCACATAATGTGGCAACTTGCGATGCTGTGGCCAAGCAGACCTCCACCAGACAGCCGCTTGCAAGAAGACATTGCTGCCTATTTGACACGAGGTTGAAGGAAGGAGCTTCAGTCCAGTGGGCTTTAGCCTTGGAAAGCCAATGCAGAGTGGAACTGACTTGGGACGAGCTGCGCAGGGCAGTACAGGCAGCGGAGGCCGCGCCACAATGGGGGGCGTGGTGTCTGAGAGAAACACCATCGCAGAAGTCTGCGCAAACGTCTGTACAGGCGTTTGCAAATCCTGCAAACGTCTGGACGTTGCCGCTTTCCTCCGCACCAAGAAAGCCCGCCTTGAAGCCTGCGGACATTCTAAACCCTGCTGAGTCTGAATCTGGCTGCATCTTCCCACCCACACCTAGCTCTACCACTATTAATATTATTGTTCTTTGCATTGTTTTTGTGCTCCTGCCCCCTTCCCCGCTCGGGTTTACGGCGTGACTGGTTACAGATGCGTGGAGTTTAGGGTGTTTCTGGGGATAGGGAATAGGGATTAGGCATTAAGGGCTTTAAAGTAACTATTCAGGTTCAGGCCATTAAGGAGGTGAAGGCCAAGGTTCAAGATCGGGGCTTAGGTTTCCTCTTCAGCTGACTAGAAATTACTAATGCGATTCCTGAACAAAGAAATACATCGTAGAATGGTCATTCGGCGCTGCGTGAGGCCCTCCTCTCCGTAGTAGTATAAGGAGAAGTAATCGTAGTAGGCGTCGTGGTAGTAGCAGCAGTAGTAGTACTAGACTAGTACTACTTGTAGTACTAGTCAGTAGTAGTACCGCCCCCGCACACACGCCCTTCCCAAGGATACACTCAGTGTGCCAAGTAACATGCACTACAAGGGGTGGCCTCCCTTCGAGGCGTCCAGCCTGGAAGGTCGAGGAGGAAGAAGGACAAGCAGAAGAACAAGCAGAAGCAGAAGCAGAATAATAAGAAGAAGAAGAAGAAGCAGAAGAAGAAGCAGAAGAAGCAGAAGAAGAAGAAGAAACAGAAGAAGAAGAAAAAGAAGAAGAACAGCGCTTGAAATGAGCCGGAACATCCTTGTGTGGGTGAAAGCTGTCACGCTGAGCACAATTGACGGTGTTCTTTTCCGCTTGGCATGTGTTCGTCAAAACTTGGAGCTACAGAGCAGCAGTGAGGGGTGCCCGTTCCTGGTGAGATGAGACGTCATCACTGCCGTTCGAGTCTTGATTTGTGAGAACCCCTTCGGAGTGTGAACATGTCAGACTTTACAGCATGTTGCATTTAGGTGCGGTCTCACATTTGAGCGACCCACGACTCCTACCCAATTCTCAGTCAGCCCACCACCTACCATATCTATCTGTCCATTGCCTGACGTCAATCTTCCCAAAGCCCAACCACCAACAGAGTCTTTGCCCTAAGCCACTTGCGAGAGCCTTTTGTGAGCAGATAAGGCGGGGATTGGGTTAAGTCAACGTCACTGTTATCAGGAATAACGTTGCTCTTCTGCCATTTCTTTTTCCGGTTGCGTTAATGCTTCAAGACATATAGCTTGGCGGTTGCAGTTGCGATGCTTTGCACTGCTCGCTCGCTCGATTTTTTTTCTCTCTCGCTCTCTCTCTCTCTCTCTGTCTCTTTCTCTCATCCAACATGGAGGCCTTGTTGTTCTTGGTGCCCAAACTGTGATTCCAGCAGAAGCATTCAAATGCAGATCCGAAAAGACCCGCACATCCGAGCGAGAGCAGCGCGAAAGCTTTGCAAGAGAGATGTGTGCCGCTGGCACTGCCAGAACTTCAAGCGTTGCCACTTAGATTAGGGCTACGAGTTGTGTTTCCGCCATAAGTTCGAATGAGTCGGCAGCCCCGATATTACGCAACGTAGCTGCAACAGTTCGTAGCACTTCCCCACCCGACCATGTTATCTTATGGCAACATTGCCAGATAGTACTTAGAGCGCCAGCTTCCCGCGCCATGGCATCCGAGTGGGGCACTCGTCGTATCAGCGTGCCTAGCTGTAGCCATCTGGCCTCCTGTGAGTAGGACTCCATAAACGGAATCCAGGAAGGATTCCATGCAGGATTCCATGAAGGAGTCCAGTACGCCTAGGCATCCGTAGAAGAGGAGTCCACAAACCAGGAGTCCCCTTAGGAGTCCCCTAGGACTTTGCGGAGAAACCCCCCCGCAACTCTGTTGGAGCTCTCTTCTGAGGGCGGAGCTCCCGGACGAGCGGCTCCGGGAAGCGATCCAAGCGCTGCTGAAGGGCCGGGATCTTGCAGAGACCTCGCTCAAGCAGGCCCCGACAAGAGCCAACGTTCCCGGAAGGTTTACAGGGTTTGTAGGGTTTATAGGGCTTAGGTTCCCCCAGCAAATTCCTTGGCTCGTGTGCTCAACATTGCGAGAAAGTCTACTCAACTCCACTCCGGGTGTTCTCTAAACGGAGTTCTATTCTATCCCCGATTGCAGCCCCAGTTGCGAACCCCTCCCTGCAAAGAAAGGGATTGGAAGGGTATGATATAGTTAGCGTATGCATATCTATTCTTTGCATGGGTGTGAACTGGTGCGGGGGGAGGGGAAGGCGGTGTTCTGCAGGGTTACGGCTCTCCATCAGCAGGTTCGCGTGGACCTGGAGAAGCAGCTCGGCTTGGGCTCGGAGCTTAGGAGAAGCATTTTCCCAGGTCCCTGGATCAGATTCGCGGTTTCAAACCTTTTCAGGATGAGTTTGCGCTACTCGTAGCACGGCTTGCAGTGGTGCGGAGTTCGTCGTCTCGACCTTCAAAACCGCAACAAGGTGCCGGAAGTCTGGATGCCCGGCGCGAGAAGGCGCCCAGGGAGCTCAGAGGGGACTTGAAATTCCTTGCGAGTGAGACAGAGTCACAGAGTCAGAGAGTCCAGAGAGTCCGGAGAGTCAGGGAGTCAGAGTGTCAGAGAGAGAAAGAGAGAGCGAGCCCGAACTCAGAGTTTCAAGGAACGGCCCCGAATACAGGGGCGGGCGCGGACGCCAAAAAGAAGAAGCAGTAGTAGAAGAAGGAGAAGGAGAAGGAGAAGGAGAAGGAGAAGGAGAAGGAGAAGGAGAAGGAGAAGGAGAAGGAGAAGGAGAAGGAGAAGGAGAAGAAGAAGAACAAGAAGAAGAAGAATAATGATAATTAGAATGAGAATGAGAAGAAGAAGAAGAATAAGAATAAGAAGAAGAAGA